>CAIGRF010168939.1:1637-16863 GCA_903798235.1 Fraxinus ornus
TTTCAAATTTGTTCACATTTCGTCAATTTTCGATGATTTCGTTCCACTTTTGCGTGTTTAATTTCAATATTATGTTAGGATAGGTTTTTACATTGCTAAGATATTGATGAACCCTTGTTTTGAAATTTTTAGTATTAATTAATTATTTTGACGTTAATTTGTTTGAATGCGGGGATGTTTATTATGGTTTAGTTTGCTTTTCAATTAATTGGCCACTGGTTGAATTGGTTGTGGATTTTATTATCATCGAGAGAGGTAATCGGATTGTTAGCACGTATAAGTATTGTGAGGTTCGATAGAGGATAGAAATATACATCTATATTTCGCATGATTTTTTTAGATGTTCTAACTCGTTTAATACTTTCTTATATGTTGGTATCTTTTATAGAGATATAAAAAGGTCACATATATGATTAATTTTAATTGCTATCAAGAGAAGTTTTTAAATAAATTTGGAACTTCGACTAACTTGCATGATAACAAATAGTCATTTTAATTGTTGTACTAAAAAAATTATGAATAAGGGGGATTCTAAATCTTAGCAATACATCTCAAAATCTGATAAACTTTTACTTTGATAAATAGTACGTGATAAATTTGACATATAGTTATTACAAATTATTATTGATATCCGATTAAGGCTACTATTAACTTTAACTCGATAAAACACGTAGTCCTCGTGAGTTCGACACTTTACACACTATTATATTACTTGAGCACAATCCTGTTGACTTTTGGGTTTTCAAACGGTCATTGACTAAAATGATTGAGGCTAAATCAGCCTTCTAATAGGAACAATAGGAGTTAGGTACAAGTAAGGAAGTTAATAGAGAAGCAAGGAATGATTATTTTATGCAATCACTAGATCCGGCTGATTTTTTAACTTCATACTGCGGCACAGAACGTGCAATTTCTTGATGGCTTTATAGAATTAGAACCCATGGATGTAATTGGAATGGGAGGTAAAATGAATCTTGATGGTGATATTGTAATATTGAGTAAAAATCAAGATAAACCTACTTCAAAAGAGCAAGAATCTATGCTTGTAGGTCAGGAATGTCAGCATATTAAAGTCTGTTGGCATAGATTGGGGTATGGAACCGATTCATAGTGGTGACATTGTAGCATTGAACAATTATTCACCCATCTCAATTTCAAAAGAGCCAGGAGCTCTATCTTCAGATTTTGAAGTTCTAAACAAAAGTTTGGTGCTTTAAGTAGTACAATGAGAGTCTCGGAGGGAACTGTGGATCAGTCTTTTCTTTGCAATCCGACCCAACACCACTGCTAAAACAAATTCTCAAGTAGCAAAAAAGCCATAAGCTAATATTCCGAAGCAAGAGGCTAAATCAGAAGGCCGTCCTCACAAGTCATATGATTTTGAGCCTCCATCTTTCGAAACATTGGTCCAGTTTGTAGATTTTGTAGCAAAGTATGTAGACATGAACATTATGAACAACGTGGCTAAGAGAAAACAAGAAGATGAGATGCATGAATTGTAAGTGTTATGCTCTAACTCCAATAAACTTTGAATATAAACACTTTTAACATATAATTGATGCATATTTATGGCAAGATCTATTATTTAATTGAATTAATGTTCTAATAAATTAAATAATAGAATCCGTAGATTTAAGTGTTGGTAATTTGTTAATCATAAGGAATTGTGATTGTAAGATACAAATTACATATGACTGAATTTTAAATTGTCTGTGGTCGTATGTAATAACGAGATACAGATATCATTATTAGAATAGGCCATTACGTGTGACATTTCTTATTTGTGAAGTAAGAAGCTGATCTCACAAAGTAAATGTGGTGACACTTAAATGAACACCCATGTTTTGTTATGGAACAAAATATTGGAGACCTGATGGGGAGATTCAACATGGATATCTAAGTGTCAGTAGTGGTTAATCAATAACGTTCGATAGTGAAATTGGTCATTTGACTTGAGATCATCAGAAAATTGGACAAAGTGTTTCGTTAAGATTCGTTGGGAGATTTCACATGGATAACTATCTGAGTGTCAGTGGTTAATCTCTAACGTTCGGTAGTGGAATTGGTCATTTGACTTGAGGTCATCATAGTGCCTTATATGAGGACAATCATACTTTGGTGATGTTGGATGTTGCTCTGCCAAGGATCTCTAATACAACATCATTCAAGTATGTCAAAAATCATATGAAGGTTGTGAATGATAAATAGAGGATTCGTCACTATTAGATAGTACGAGATTATGATATACATTTCATTCAGTTAAGTTGATAACGAAATCTTTGGCCAAGGTATATTCTTAAATCGAAAATGAGTTTTTGACTTACATTGACATAATAATTGGTTGAAATATATGATCGATAATTGAGATTGACACATATGCATATCTTGTAATTGATCGGCTCATATTGACGAAAGGATTATAGTTTCACAGTAAATGAACAACTTTGGTTTTGTCATGCCACGTGACATTTTTCGTCACATGTATTGCCCTCATACATTGCTAATGTCATCTGAGACAACGAATGTAAATTGGTGATAAATTAAAAGGGGTATCTTATTTATCGATTTTGATTATATCAAAATAATAATTCACGTCGTTAGGTATCGTGATTGGGGAACCTAACCAATTAATTAATTGAAAAGAGTTGGAGAATTCATTAATTGGGTTGCTTGTTAATAGGCCGAATTGATTGGATCAATTAATTAATGGACCGAATTTAGTTAATTCAATTAATATATTGGATCGAGTTAAGTTTAAGAGATGGGTTAGCCCACTTGAACTTCTATTAATAGGTTCCTAGGGTATGGAAATTATAACACCATTATTATAATTCTTGCTAGCACAAGAAAAAGGAGAAACTCTAATTCTCTCATTCTTATTCCCTATGTGGATTTTCATTAAAGGCTGGACAGCTATGTATTGCAAATTGTGATTGTTCGTGTTTCAAAATCAGCAAATGAGTTTGCAGAATCTACAAAAGGTACAACTTATATCACAGTTTATTTCTAAACATAAAGAATATCCTTGGTGGGAATTAAAATTTGTTTTATTTTTCGTTGTGTATGTTAAGTAAATTTCCAACATGAATCATATACCACCTTACACTGCCTCCTTAATCCAAGGGTGGTGAAGAAAATGATGCAACTAAATTCATACAAAGAAGACATCCAAATCTTGAATCTTGAGGACAAAGTTAATTTAAGGGGAAGGGATTTCATGGCTCTCACTCATACTCACCGACTCACTACTCACCAATAGCCAATGCATTCTAAAATGTTCTAGTGAACTCTATAAAGACAACACATGGAGAGAGGATAAGGGGTGTGATTTGAATCCGATTGTTCCCCCATGTGTTCTCCTCTCTCAGCTCTTTCCTGATTTATCCTTTTTGTCTATATCTAAATCTCAAATTTGAATTCTTCTTCTCTTCTCTTGCTCTGAATTTGTCTTGTACTCTCTATGGTCTGAATTTCATGTTCACTTCTCTAAATTTCTCTGTTTCTTCTCCCTTTGTTGATCTATATCTTCACTTTTATATATGTTCTTTCACTTGTAATTCCCTACAGTTAATAGAAAATATCAGTTAATGAAATACAGTGTACATTAAAGTGGTGGGTATTGAATTTAGTGCAATTATTTTGGTTTATTTGGTGTTTGATTGAGTTTTGGTGTGAAATTGGAATTCAACCATAATAAAAACATGCCCAAAACATAACTGCAATTTTTGGGAAAATGTGCTCATTCTCACATATATCGAGGCAGTCACGCCTCCTCCAATTGATGGGTTCCGTACTATTTTTCCATCCAATTGCAAGCAGTTGAATGCTCAGCACTATTATACGACCTTGGGTGCACAATCTATTGAACCAATTCAGGCTTACTTGATTCAATTTTGTAATTGCCCTAACGCTTAAAGAACTTGATTCGGCCAATTCCTAACTTTGTCATGGGACCTACACCACGGTGACCACTCAATTGAATACAGAAATATCAAAAATCTCTGTTGCAATCCCCAGTGGACCAATTTTTACCTGTCGCCAGGCTGTCATAAAATGGAAACCTCGCTGATTGGTGCCTTTTAACTCAAATGTTTCTTTTAAGCTTGAGGAGGGATGGATTGGTGTGAAAATTGGACAAAGTGTTTCGTTATTCAGAAGAAATTGTCTGGTGGTATTTTCAGAATTGCTACGTTAGTGTGGGCACCAACAGTTTGTCTTGGCGTCGGTGATTTGAGAATCTTTTTGGTTTAGGGTGGGGTGGGGTGGTGGCGGCAACGACGATTGTGGTTGGGCACCATTTGGTCTTCGATCGGGGATGAGTAGGATGTGTGGCGATGGATGGGGTATTTTTCTAGTTTGGACTTTTTAAAATTATTTTTGTTATATTTATATGGGAATATATAAAGTTTACCATTTTACTCTTATAGAAATAGTTAAACTATAGTCAAAATTACTTTTAAGCAGTGTTCTAAAATGCGTAATGCATTGCGATGCGTCGAGGTCGAGAATCAAGAATCACAAGCTTAAGCGTGTCAATGCGGAGAATATGCGTCATAATGCGTTTCGTACTTTTAATATTATTTTAATTATTTTTAAGGTATTAAATATATTTTTATATAAAAAAAATAGATTTTTAATATATCATAAAAAAATNAAAAATGTGGGATAATGCGCGCGCCTAGATGCGCCTATGCGGGATTAGGCGCGCCTAATCCCGCATAGGCGCATCTAGGCGCGCGCATTATCCCGCATTTTTGAACCAGACGCATTTTTACACGCATTGGCCGAATTCGACTCGTTTTGGACCCGCATTGCGCCTAGGCGGCGCATTTTCGCGCATTTTAGAACATGGCTTTTAAGTCAACTAACGACATTTTGGATAGAAACTATTCAAAAAGGGATACAACGGTTGGAAATGTTAGGAACGATGGCTGTAACTATTGAAAGGTTTTGGGAAAGTCTACACGTGTTTTAAAGGTTTGGGGATTTTACTACAATTAACCCTAATTTATATACACAATTCACTTGAGCAACGAGTGTGTCAAACCAGGATGTAGCCCAAATAAATAAAAAATGGGTTGTGATGTGATCTTCAAATCATGATTGATAAGTGTAATTTTTCCACTTATTTCGGTCGTCAAAACTGAAAAATTGATAGGCTTTTGTAAATTATTACTTATGGCTTGTTTGGAGTGGCTTTTGCTTGTACTTCACGTAGAAGAGCTTTTGGATCAATTTACCTTAATTTTTATTTGGAAATTAATTTTAAAAAAACTTCAAATTCCATAAATGCTTTTCCTCTAAAAGTCCTTCTAACTAGAAGAAATACTGTTATAAAATTAGTTAAACGAGTCCAAAAGCTGCTTTTGGGTCTCAAAAATTTCTTTTGACATTCAAAAGTAATACCAAACGAGCTCTTAATATAGTTTGTATATCACTTATTTAGGAAAAACTCAATGTTGGATTTCCAGGCTTCTAGATAAAAGGAAGAAAATGTTGGGAATTGGCTTAGAAGATTGAAAATTTGGTTAAGTGTCAAAATAAAAAATTTGGAAAAATGACTTTGTGTCAACTTCGGCCAAATATTCGAACTTGATCCAACGGTCAAATTACAAAAGTAAATAGACCAACTTGTTCTACTCGTCAAGTAGATCGTCGTGGTACATTTGAAATCTTAAAACCAATTTCGGATGAATGAGAAATTGCAGTTCGTGTAAAAAATTAGGTACAAGTAGAATTATCCTTATTCTCACAGACGTAAGCACCATTTTCTTCAACAGTCCTGTGAACAAATCAGAGATGTCGAAATTTAGCCGTCGCTAAACACCGAGATCAGATTTTAACCGTTCAACAAAAAATACTTAAGTGGTTACTCTACCCATTTTTTAGGGCGACGGTTCTCGACATGAATTCATGTTATCTACTTCGCTCACTCTCAAGTTCCCAACTCATCGAAATATTTGATCAATCAAATTGATATCACCCATTGATGAATCAAAGAAACATAAAATCACAAAAATATATATATAACTCTGTCAAGGGATTTAGATGAAATACACAGCACTCAAGTGGAATTTCATTCTTTGCATGGTCATGCTATAGAATTAAACTCGACACGTGATCCGTTCAATAAACTCCAAGTGTACTAGTGTCACCTATAACTATTTCTCTAAAAAGGACAAATCGTAAACCCGAATAGTGAATCGGACAACACTACAACCTTCTGGTATAAGATGTCAACCCTCGTACATAGGTAATGAACAAATTATTTATGATCAAAATATAAGTTGTGTCACACTGTAAATCTTAATGCAAGTACCCAAATTATATTATCACAAGTGATCACGGGCACTTTATTTCGCATGCTCAATAATTAAATAAAAACAATAAATGAAAAAACAATGTTATTTAATATAATAATATTGTTATTTTTATATCATCAACGGGCTTTTAGTAAATGGATCCACAAGGGTATCCCCAATGACTCTGTACTAACTATCTCTCTCAAGAAATGATATTTATGTTCTATATGTTTACCCCTCCGATGACTCATTGGTTCTTTAGCATTTGCCACTGTCCCACTGTTATCACAGTACATTGTTAAGGGATGTGTAGATGCATGCACCATTTCAATGTCAGTTACTGTTAGGAATTTTTTAAGCCACACCGCTTCTTTAGCAACTTCACAAGCTGCTGTAGACTTGCAATATTCCTTATCAACCTAGAAGTTTGAATCTGTATAACCCACTGGAACATGATCTGGTGATGAGTAACTAGCATATAATTTCTTGTCCTTCGAAGATACTTAAGGATATGCTTTACAGCCACCCAATGTTCCAGTCCAGGATTAAATTAATATCGGTTCACCATACCAACAACATAACAATTGTCAGGTCTAGTGCACAACATAGCATACATGAGACTATACCAACGCATACGGTATCCTCCTCATGTACTCCATCTCATCAGGAATCTTAGGGGAATGATCCTTAAGAGTTGGATTCCATGTCTGAAGGTCAAATTACCCTTCTTGGAATCTTATATCGTAAATCTGACAAGTATTTTATATTGGTATGAAACTTGAGATAAAACTATCAGTCTGTTCTTTTGATCTCTTAAGATCTGAATGTCTAGAATATAGCTAGCTTTACCTTAAGTCCTTCTTATGTAACTGTTGGGCCAACCACACTTATGTTCCCACATCATTTTCAATAAGTAGAAGATAAGTCCACATGAAGCATTAGGAAAATTACAATCTTGTCATGTATCTTCTTATAGACACATGGTTCATCAATGTTTTGATAAAAACCATATGTCTTAATCACTTCGTCGAATCTTTTGTTCCAAGATCTTAATGCATGTTTAACCCATAAATGGATCGTTGAAGATTGTAAATTTATCTTTCATGACCATGTTCTATGAATCCTTCAGGTTACATCATATAGATACATTCCTAAAGATAGCCATTCAAAAATTCCGTCTTGACATCCATTTAACACATCACATAATCAAAATGAGCTGCAATGGATAAGAGAATACTGATAGACTTAAGCATAGCCATAGGCGAGGTCTCCTCGTAGTCGACGCTTTCTCTTTGGGTAAAACCCTTATCCACTAGCCTTGCTTTGAAAGTTTCCACCTTCCCATCTATTTCTCTCTTTCTCTTATAGCCCCACTTGTACTCGATGGGTTTTATCCCCTTCATAGCTTGTTGCCATAAATCTACATTCACATCATTCATAGCCTCATTTCCTTATATGAAGTCGAATCATCAACTTGTTTTGTGGAGATCATCTGATTTGACTCTCCGACTAACAAGTATCTAGAAGGTGGTCTGATGACCCTCTGATTTTATCTAAGGGACTGTGGCATCATTTGGAATTGTAACGGTTGTATCAATGTTGGTACCACACCTCCTCAATACCTTCAACGTTTACTTGATCTATGGGATTGCATGATGACTCATCTCTCCCATTCGAAGCACACTGTTTACGTATTTCTGACCCCAAAGGTTGTTGTTTGTCATGAGATTGTTTCAAGAATCGATGAGATGGAATTGCTTCCACTCATTTCTTCCAAAATGACCTTACTCTTGGACTGATGTCCATTAATATACTTATCCTCCAAGAATGTTGCATTTGTACAAACAAAGACCTTCATATCTAAAGGACTATAAAAATAATATCCCTTTGTACTTTTAGGGTATCCTACAAATAGGCATATCTCTGATCTAGACTCCAACTTTTCTACCTTTCCTTTTCACACATGAGTCGGACATCCCCAAATTTGAATCTGGCGTAAGCTGGACTTGCGCCCATTCTACAATTCCAGGGGATCTTAGGAATCAATTTAGAAGGAACTAAGTTAAGAACATATCCTATTGTTTCCACTGCATATCCTCAAAATGAGATAGGTAAACTTGCGAAACTCTTCATTGACCTAACCATGTCTAACAATGTCCTATTTCTTCTTTCTGAAATGCTATTCTATTGGGGGTGGCGTACTCAATTGAGAAATAATACCATTTTGTGTCAAGTAGTCCTTGAATGCTCTCGAGAGATATTCGTCACCTCGATCTAATCGAAGTGTCTTAATACTGTTATCAAAATGTTTCTCAACCTCAATATGATACTCTTTGAATTTTTCAAAAGCATCTGACTTTCGAGCCATTAGGTAAATGTATCTGAATTTAGAGTAATCATTTGTGAAAGTGATAAAATACTCATAGCCCCCTCTCATAGGTGTATTCATGGGTCCACACACATCAAAATGAATTAGTTCTAATACTTCTTTGGCTCTATGTCATTTTACTAGAAAGGATCTCTTACCCATTTTACCTTCCAAACTAGAATCACAAACTGGTAATTGTTCGATCTTAAGTGTGTTATTGACCATCTCTAGTCAATCTTTGTATCCTATTAAGGTTAATATGTTCAAGTCTAAGATGCCATAGATGTGTATCACTAGTATGGTAAGACATTTGTTTATGGTTTGCAGAAGTAACATTTATTTTCATTTGCATATCCAGCATAAATAGGAGCTTTTTTCTTTAAAATATAAAACGCACTATGCACAGAATTTACAGAACAACCTTGTCCTTTTAAACAAGAAACAGAAATCAAATTCTGTTTCATCCGTGAGACATAATAACCGTCTCTAAGATTTAAACGCCTACCACTACTGAAATAAAAATAAACCACTCTTACCGCCCTTGCTGAAACTATAGCTCATGTGTCAATAATAATTTTAAACTAGCCCTCACCGATTCTTCTGCTCTCCTGAAGCACCAGCATAAATATGCATATATAATCAGTGGCTCCAGAGTCTACATCTCACGAATTTATAGAATCAACTACTAAACATGGTCAGCAATGAAAAACTTATCAGCACCCTGCTTTTTAGCTGGTACATCAGGGAAATATTTTCTTCCAGTGTTCTTTGTGACCATCGGAAAACACTTGCCTTTCGGCGTTCCATCTAATTTAGGCTCTTTGTTGATGTCGGCTTCTTGTTAGATCTCTTCCTCTTCTTTCCAACTCCGTCTTTTAGCTTGGAACTAGAGGAGCCAGCAATTGTTGCATGAGCATGGCTACCCTTACTCTTAAGACCACTTTCCACATTTTGCAGCTCATTCATCAACTCGATTAATTGCATATCTATCTTGTGTAAGTGATACTCTACAATAAACTATGAAAACATATCAAATAAAGAATTTGATACCATATCTACTTGAGTTTTCTGATCAATAGTTACACCCAGATTCTTTGTCACATTAAAGTGTGCAATCATAGTCAACATATGATCCTTCATAAGCATTCCGGGTTTCATGCAGATGTTCTACAATCTACGAACAGCTTCAAAACAAGCCTCCATACTTTGATGTCCAAACATGCCCTTCAGACTTTCTAGTATATCACAAGAGGTTTCCTGACTTTCAAACTTTTGCTGTAACACGTTTGACATTAATGTCAAGATGTAACAACGAGCCATCTTGTCAGCTGCGATCCACTTATCATACATAGGACTTGGCTTTGCTTGTTGTCTCAGGAGGTTTTTCGGGACATTCCTCCTTGAGCACAAACTCAATTTTTTTTGGCAATAAGCACAAACATCAAATTACGTTTCCAATCCACATAATTATCCCCGATGAGTTGGTTTTGTTTTAGAATATCGAAAAATGCACTGAGAGACATTTTGCTGAGAAATAACCATTTATTTCTTATTAAAATTGAAAATCGAATAATAATTTAGCATATGATGCGATGCACAAATGCATATGTAGATCTTAGCTACAATAATGCAACTCAATCATTGTGATCCAACACGCCTCTATATAGGAAATGTCACTGTGTCCACTGATCAAGCTGAGATTCTCCCACTAGACAAATTATATCTGACAACAAATGTTTATATTAAGCCCAGTATCATTTTATTTGGTTACCAAAATTATAAACAAAAGCCTTTATAGGAGGTTCGTAGATAATTTTGTTTTGAGTGTATAACATTTGTTTCAATCTCTAAAAACTTGAAAATAATTTCGTCATCTATAGGATGATTGCTTATATTCTATTTAGACGATCTTATCATAAATAAATCTAATCAAGCAACTCGACCAACGCGACCCTCCTATAGGGAGTCCGTTGCAATACCGACACGAGGCAAATGTATTATTTTACTTATGGATTGACCAAAGGAGACCATGCATTTTTATTTAAATAAAAACTCTCTCCCCCTCAATATTTTTAAACTTGTGCATTTTAATTACCAACCGTTCATATTAATCATATAAACATACAGTTTAATTATTACGATTTTTCCATTCAAAAAAATTTAATATAAATTAAATTAATCAAAGAAAAATCGATGTTCAATGATATGCATCATATTTATAGTATCACGAGCGATGTCATAAATAAATTTATATGTCATGATATCTAGAACCACAATATTTCAAACAATAATTTAAAACATTCATGAGCAATAAATTAACAATTATTTGTGGCCCTTAAATGACTCAAAAATTAAATTAAAAAACTAAGTGTACCCAAACCCAATATTCAATCTAAATCTTTAGCCCAAAAACCTCCAAGGATCCAACAATAGCAATCCAAACAGCAATATGGCTCCAACACGGTACTTGTAAAAAATAATTTCGAATTTGCCTTATCTAGATTCGATCTGATTCGCTACAAAACCTAAATCAAAAGCCAACTCAAGCGGCACGCAAAAATAATAAAAATAAAATTGCACGCAGATTGAGTCTACACGGAGACAAAAATTGTCTACTTGAAGACCGAATTATTATCTGTCGTAGTAGACAGAATTCTGTATGCACATCTGACATTTTATGTCTGCCACAGCAACGGTTTCGTCTGCTGTGCAGACAGATAACTGAAATTAATATTTTTTCCATATGTTGGAGCCGACAGAATTCTGAAATTAATATTTCTTTTTTGTAATTTTCTTATCTTCTTTGCCACGTCTTCTAAGTTTTCAATCTTCGGTCTTCAATTAATTTACAAGATCTGGCAATTACAAGAATTACATAATTCCTATATCTTGTAATCTTACAGTTTTGAATCTAATTAAAAATAAAATTAATCAAGATGATGGAGTCGTAATCTACATATCTCGTTACATGCTCGAAATAACGAATTACATCGATAACTAGCCACAAATAATTGGATCACAGTTCAAAATCATTTCATTATTCAATCATCATATAATAAATTATTCCTAGACATCACTCGACTAGAATATGCAATCAAGATTCAGAAATAACAAGCACGCAAATGATCTAGATCGCTCTGATACGAGTAGTTGGAATACGAAAGCGGAATTATCCAGAAATTTAAAAAAATTCTTTAGTTCAATAAATAAGATCGTCCAGATGTTCACGTGTAACTATCAAGAATTAGATATTCGATTTTTTGCCTAAATTCAATGATCAATTCTAGATCTGGATGTGAATCACGAACTTTTAGTCTTTTGGATCACGAGTTTACAGTCTTTTAATTGCAAAAACTTGATGTTTCAAACTTTCAAGTCTTCTATGGTATTCTTAAAATTCAAAACTACACCGATGGGTGGGCACATTCTTTTAATTAAATCAAGAAACTAATTCTTGGATTGAACAATAAAGAAAATATGTTTTTTTTTATCACTTTCTCTCTCTTCCTTTCTCTCCAAACTTAAACACAATGGAATTATATATGTATTATAATTCTTGTAGGATTTTTATGTCCATCTAATGTCTATTTCTAGAGATAAAAGACGTTCCAATCCATGTAGAATATTTATAGAGATAAAAGATGTCAATCCATGTAGAAAGTCCTAGAGCTTCAATTACAATTATAATTAAATTTACAACTTTTATAGTAATTACAAGTAAGTACAAAACTTTAGTGTAATTACAATTAAGTCCAAAACTATTATAATTACTTTAATTAATTAGTTTAGTTACTTTATGGAGCTACTACAGGAACCTAATCGGACATATATTTTCCAAGTTTCGATAATTAGATTCTGTCTAGTCTATCCTAGACCACCCAATCTAATTATTAGTCTTTGTTTTTTCCACTAAAGGCAAAATGCTGAATTCTCGATATATGATCACAGAAGCCAATAAAATTTTAATACTTTCTTATGACCGGCAATATATGGATTTTATCCCCATCTGAGATTCGATAATTGGGTACGAATATAAAAGATCGTTTTGCCCCACTAATTATTCTCACTAATTTAAGCACAATTTTCTTTAACGGTCTTGTGAACAAATCACAGATGTCAAAATTTAGCTGTCGCTAAACAATGACCTCAGATTTTAACTGTTCAACAGAAAGTAGTCACTCTTCCCATTTTTTAGGACGACAGTCTCGACGCGAATTCATGTTCTCTACCGCTCACTCTCAAGTCCACAACTCATCGAGATATTTGATCAATCAAATTGATCTCACCCATTGATGAATCAGATAACCATTAATATCACGAAAAGATGTACATAACTCTGTCAAGTGATTTAGATGAAATATACAACGGTTAAGTGTAATTTAATTTTTCGCACGTTCATGCTATAGAATTAAACTAAAAAACGGTCCATTCAATGCACTCCAAGTGTACTAGTGTCTCTTTTAACTATTTCTGTAATAAGGACAAATCACAAACTCAAATAGTGAATCAGACAACACTACAACTATCACTAACAAGATGCCAACCCTTACGCATAGGTAGTGAACAAATTATTTATTATCAAAATATAAGTTGTGCCACACTTACTTCTCAACGCAAGTACCCAACTTATTAATTACAAGTGATCATAGGCACTTTAATTCGTATGCTCAATAATTAAATAAATAAAATAAATGAAAAAACAATTTTATTTAATATAAGAATATTGTTATTTTTTACATCAGCAAAACTATACTATATGGGCACACAACCCAACAATTTTAACGTGCATAATGAAGACTCGAAACTAGGATTTACCACAATGTCTGAGTTAAAAGCGTCAAACTCTCGCGATCAAGAGGCTTATTGTTTCCACCGTAATAACATTCCTAAGCGTGTGAAACAAAAAAAAAATGTTGCATAATAAAAATAGAAATAAATATAGTAAGATACAACTTTTTCTTATTTCTTTTTACAAAAATTATCACAAAATAAATACAAGCTTGCATTAATTAGCCATTCAAACAGTTTGTATTAATGATCCGATTTAATAATTTTCTGATTCATTTCTCTGTTATGCAAATATTCTTGTACGTACTGCATCTACCACAAAACACCCCATAAATCACCGCCAAAACACTCACCCAACCCCATTGCCTTAAATATAAGAACCCTCTTTCTTCCCATACTTGTCCATCACAACATTTCTCGACTTCTTTTCTCGTTCTTAGGTTCCAAAAAAAAAAATATGGGTTCCAATGCTCGTGGTAGAGTGCTCTCTTACCTTTTTACGCTCAGTATTGTGTTCTCTATAGTGGGATATGCTTTCGCAGGCCGGGATATCCCAAAAGACTCGAAAATTGTAGATAAAAAATAGCCTCAATGGTTAGGTTATGATGGCACGGTGCTGATACCGGGTTTAGGCCGCTACATGGTCCCAAAGAAAGGTACCCTTGTATTGCCATTTACCTACAATCCTATCACTGGCACAAATGGAGGAAATGGTTTTTCTATCCCCGGGTTTGGTGGTTCGACCGATGGAGCTGGTGGCGGAAATATTCCTGGTGGCGATGATACATTCGTACCTAACCCCGGGGTGGAGGTGCCGAATCCGGTTGGTGGCAGCATTCCTAGACCATCTGGCCCTTGAGTTTGTTCATATCCAACGTGTTTTCAAAAAATAAACATGGAAGATATAACTAGGTGCTTCCTTTCTGATGGAGTCGACAACTACGAATAAAAATAGATAATATGTAAACTATAATTAAATAAATAAAATATATAAACTTAGACCATATTTAAATTATAGTTGTGGACTTCCTTACTTTCCGTGCTTCTGATGGAATTATCTGTCAATGTTATTAGGAAAAATCCATTTGTACAATCATTAGTAGGTTGTAATTTTTACAACTCACTCAAATTAGTGTGGGGTCCACTAATTAATTACTTTCCCTACTTCTGATGGAATTATCTGTCAATGTTATTAGGAAAAATCCATTTGTACAATCATTAGTGGGTTGTAATTTATACAACTCACTCACATTAGTGTAGGATCCACTAATTAAATTTAATTAGTGAGTCCCACACTAATGTGAGTGAGTTGTAAAAATTGCAGCTCACTAATGACTTTACATGTAGCATGTTTCATGTTATTATTTGTATCTTTAATTCTATAATTGTTTTCTTTGGTTAGACAGTTGTTATATGTGTTTGTAACCCGTTTAGTTATTATAATATATTTCTTGTACTTATAAGCTAAGAGAGGGCAATTATGTCCAGCAGCACAGCTAGCTTGTCGAAGTAGGGAGGTCCAAGAATTGGAAGCGGTGGGGGCCAACGGGGGAAGTTGGTACTTTGTGATGGAGAAAGCAAACAAAAAAACATAAATTAACGTACATTATTAACCAAACAAAAAATCAAGAAACATATAAAAGAAAGTACTAATCTTTAATTTAGCAAAATCATACTTTATTACAAGCGTTCCTTTCGAGTTCTCGTACTTTGAATTGGTAGTGTTTAAGTTTTTTATTCATTTGAGGACAAAATGGTAAATACAAAA
>CAIGRF010168943.1:0-19585 GCA_903798235.1 Fraxinus ornus
TGAAGAGGAGGCCTAGAAGTTTTATCTTGGATTGGATCTTGATTTTTATTTTTGTTTTTGTAAATGGTTTTTTTCACTTTTGAATAGTTAGTGTGGATTGAAATTACTGTGCTTTGGGGAATGCTGCTCTAACTCCAATTTGCCCTGTTTCGTTTAATTTAGCATATAAACCACACGTTACATTTTTTTGATTGTTAATGAAGTCTTATAGGTTAAATCACTTTTAACTTGCCATGAACTAAAATTCAAAAAATAAATTTATTTTTTAGATTAATCCCAAACGGTCACATTGTATCATAACAACAATGAAGTGCATAGTGTGTGCATTGCAGAATCCTAGAAACTAAATGAAAACCACGTGGAGAAATCATGTTGCATATATACACTATAAAAATGACACAGCGCCCATAGTAGTATTCTTGCCAAATTTATCCACACTGCTGGAATTGGAAAGTCTCTGGTCAACAATGGAAAACTTTTGCGCTTATTTTCCTCTGCAGTTGATGCAATACAAAATATGATTATAGCGCAGTGCGCGTTTAAGCTCCAAATTTTGGGACTTTGGCTATAGAAATTTGTGCAAGGAAGTGCTCAGCTACAATACGTCGCTGGATTTTCCCAGTGGCAGTTTTTGGAAGGGAGTTGGTGATAAAAACCCTCTTTGGAACCTTGAATGCTGCAAGATTTTTCTTGCAAAATATCAATACCTCAGCCTCGTTGATGTTTGATCCTTCTCGAGGGATAACAGCACAGTTTATCTGAAAATTTTGATAGCCATAATTAGCAAGAATGAGAAAGGGAGGGAGGGGGAGAGAAATTGATAACTGATAGTCTGATATCGATGATAATTGCAAGCAATTTTTTATCAAGAACATACAGATTCCTTCTGCTATTCAAAATTGAAGAGCATACCAATGAGATATAATAAAAGTTGAGGCATTTCCACATTTAACCCTGATAGAAAAGCTAGTTACCAGATAATCACATGGAAGTGCCATTGAATTTTATTGCTAGTATCAACAAAATAACAAACGCATATGTAATTAGTAGTCAGATGCAACTTTTAGACAGATTTGTGACTGGGCTGGGATAGCTGTCTTGCATAAGGCCTACGGCAAAACCATAAGCCCCCATAAGAAAATTACACACTTATCACAGTGCCGGTTTATGTACTCTTACAACTAGTGCAATGACTTCGCACTGCAAAACTAGCTCCGTCTTGAAAATTCTATTCTTTTCAAACACCATACGTGCTTAAGTGTGGGATTTTGGTGTGTAATACCCAAGTTGTAGATAAACATTTCTCATCAACCTTGACCTCGGATGAACAACTCAACAACCACGGCCAAGACAAGGGCAATTTTTACAGTCATGTCCTGGAAAGTTGTATCTAAATGTCATAGGATAAAGCTGGCTCTAGGCGTCTAGCATTGAACTTGCATGAACCTAGTCAACAGACTGATCAAAGCAAGGAAAATCATTGCCGTTATGTCTTAGAAAGTTGTATCTACCTATTGTAATTTGTAGGATGAAGCTGGTCTAGCAATGCAAGTTCTCTAGTGTAATTTATGGTGTATTTTTCAACTCCCAAAAGGTGATTCTTTATTGTTCTTCAATTTCTCTTTCAACTTAACCCTATAAAATAATTATTTTCAATTTACATGTTCAAAACTAACTTGTAAATAAAAATACAATTACTAAAAAATTTATTTATAAGAAAAAAAAAATCATAAATAAAAAATTACTAAAAGATAAAAATTCAATTTTGTGTAAAAAATTACTTGTAAAGTAAAAAAATTACAGATAAGACAAATATTCACTTATAAAATATATTCACTTATAAAATATAAAAAGTTACTTATAAGTGAAACTTCACTTCTGTGCAAAAAATTATTTGTAAGTACCAAATTAAATTATAACCGTAAAATTTACTTATAAGTAAAAATTTTAATTATATGTAAATATTTCACTTTTTAAGTTAAAAATTAATTATAAGTAAAATATCACTAAAAATATTTCATACAAGATATATTATAAATTGAAAATGTATTAAGGAACACAATATATTTTAATTCTTTTGAAAAACTTACAAAACCCCTGGATAATAAACTGTCAAGCATTGACTGAATTGTTTTTAAAAACGTTACTAAAAATCACCCAAAACCAAAAGCTTCATAAATGCCCAAATCCAGTACTTAAATAAAAACCCATAACAGGTACGCCCAAAACTCCCCAGCAGGCCCAAGAGTATATTCTTTCAAGTGGTAGACTTTATGCTATATTCTTGGCTTGCTTGTGTGCGCTAATCAACATCAGGAAATGGTAAACCATTTGTCGACCATGTCATTTGTCTTTTATAATGGATGTGTGCTAGTCTTTTATACAGAGATGATGGATGTGTGTTAGTCGAAAAATAAAAATAAAAAATTCATTCGAGTACGACGTCTAACTCTCTACATGCCAAAAGGCCACGCTGCATTAGAAAATCAAATATTTTTATCCTCCAATCAAAGTCAGCATGGTAGACAAAATTATAGTAATGATAACAAGGAAAGATAGTGACAGAATTTGTTGTTTTACCTCTTCACCGTATTTTTCATCAGGGACTCCAAACGCAACAGCTTCAGTAATGTCGGGATGAGATAAAAGGATGGTATCCACTTCAATTGGCGAAATCTTTTCCCCTGCAATTGTGGAGATAAATAATTAATGCTCTTTTTAAGCCGGAAAAAATATAAAAAATATGCTTCAAATAAAGAACTTGTGTCATGTAGAATGCAATTAAAACTAGAAAACCCACAAGAAGCTATATATTTACTTATCTACTATCTAGACAAACTAGCTCTGCCATCTTGGGTGCAAATCCTTTGGGCAAAATCTTAACAGTTATGTTTCGGTTTCGCTCCAAGTACAGGAAAAATCTGTGCAATTCTCGATGTGAAACTCCATAATCGAATGAAGACATAGGTAAGAGCTAAAATTGAAATTGACATATTTGGAAAATCTTGTGAAGTAGGTCTAATGAAATCCTTGGGAATAAAAAATATCATTAACATGCTTGTGAATCTAACTGCCTACTTTGATCATTTCTAAAGACCAAAACTTGACACTTAACTATTTGCATGGAAAACCATATAGACGATAAATTAGCAAATTTAGATGCAATAGACGACGTTGCATAGCTTAACAAAACTACAAAAGAATGTAATCTATCTATAAAATTATCAGAAAAAATAGGTCGGAATCTCCTATTGGAATGAATTTAATGATCATAAACCTAAAATATAAAATTGTACCTCCACGGTTGATCAACTCCTTGATTCGACCAACGAGATGCAAATACCCATCGGAATCAAAGAACCCAATATCTCCCGTGTGGAACCACCCGAATTGGAATGCAGATTTATTAGCTTCCGGGTTGTTCTTGTACCCCTTAGTCACGTTTGGACCTCTAATGCAAACCTCCCCATTGACATTAGCCTCTTGTTGCACCCCACTCTCATCCAATATCGCCATCTCTTGACCCACAGGTTTCCCGACTGATCCGGGCTTATGTGGGTTATCCTCCGGCAATGGATTCGAAGCCATCAGGTGGCTTGCCTCTGTCATTGCATAAGCCTCCAAAACAGGTGCGCCAAATGCCTCCTCAAGCCGAGCTAATATGGCAGGCGCCAATGATGCGCTGCAGCTCCGAATGAACCGCAGCTTCGGGTAGTCGGTTTCACCGCTGCTGAGGTGGCGCTCTAGTATGATTTGATGAATCGTAGGCACGGCAGTGTACCACGTGGCATTGAACTTTTTCATGTCTGACCAAAATGTTGAAGCTGAGAATCGGCCGGCGGCTGGGAGAGCCACCGAACCTCCGGCTCCTAGCGAGCTCAATAACCCTGCTAACAACCCATGCACGTGAAATAACGGTAACACGATCACTGTCGAGTCTGACTCCGTGAGTTTATACACGGATTTAATATTTTGAACGGAAGAGTACAAATTGTGCTGAGTTAACGGGACGCCTTTGGGTCGGCTTGTGGTTCCGGAAGTATGCAGGAAGAGTGCCACGTCAGATGGGTCATTAACGATTTTAGAGACTGAATCAGGGTTTGACTGAGGCCGAGTTGAGGAGAGGATGAGTTCCGAGTTGGCATCGGACAGTGTGGCAGTCACGTGAGGGATGTTCAGCTTCGACGCCGCAGCTTCAGCTGGCTTGTTGCCTTCTTTTGAAGTTAACAGAATTTTTGATTCCGAGTCTGATAAGTAGAACTCAAACTCGTCAAAAGTGTAGGCCGCGTTGAGTGGCGCCGCTGTGGCTCGGACACGAATTACAGCCAAAAACATAATTACAAACTGCATTAAGCCAAACAAAAAAAAATTAAAAATTTTATTAGTAAAAGAAATCTTCCAATCAAAACCCTTAAAAAGCGTTAATAACAAGAAACGCAATTCCTTTTCTATACATAAATTTGAGATGTTTGTCCATGCTTAAAATGCCTTTTTGAGCAGGATAATGCCGAGAAAACCAACTTAAAATAGGCTTTTTATCACTGCCAAACACGCTGAAAGCCTGAATTCTGATGCAATTTTATAAAGTTTATCATCGCACAGTAAAATAATTTCTATTAATCAAACCGATTTTTAAAATAAAATTGTATTCAAATTCAATTTCGATAAACAAGCGTGAAGTCCGATGCTATTTTAATATCTTTTTCTTGTTTGATGATTTTAATTCTGTGGACTGTCAGCGTAAATAAAAGCCAAAATCCTATTAAAAAATTTGTAATTCTTCCTCAAAATAATTATGCAAAATGAAAAAGATGAATGAAATTTACCTCGACGGTGTTGGGGAAGGTGAGGGCTACAACGTCACCTGGCTTCACGCCGGCATCGAGGAGGCGAGAAGCGGCACGTTCGATGAGTTCATGGAGACGTGCATGAGAGATATTGAACTTGCCGGAGACAGAGATCGCTCGCCGGGAAGGGAATTTTCCGGCGACCTCGTTTAACAGTCCGGTCAGCGTCAAACTAGCCATTAATTGAAATTTTCCAAATCCTAGAAAGGCAGGATAAATTGAGCGTCCGTCGAGATAAAAATGTAGTACAGATTTGATAATAAAATACAAAAGATGATAGAAAAGTGCGTAGCAATGGCTGTTATATATAGAATTCACACACGCGTACAGGCAGTGACGGGTAGCAATTGGCCTTTGGAAATGGGGATTTTGACGTGGCGGTCATTAATTTATGCATTTGTTTCATACTTTTCATTCAACTTTAGATTGTTTTAAATTGATCATCTGACTTTATATTTTATTTCAATTTAATTATTTCTTTATGCAATCGTAATTTAACAATCTTAAATCTATCTTTTATTCAAGATTTACGTCTTCGTTGAGCACATCTTAGGACACTTGAGTAACATATGTGAGTAGATCTAGAATATATAACAAGTCGTCGATTAACTTAGCTAGTGAAATTGGCGACCTAACTTATAATGTTGATGACATAATTTATCGAGGTGGTAGAAACACAACAATCATGTTTTGTTATATTTTTGTATGGTGCTTATTGACATGTATAGTAAGGCGACCAATTACATTACTTAGGTCACAAATTCTATTGGCTAGGCCGTGAATTGCATCGGCCGATCATGAATTTCATCTTTTGGATCACCGCTACAAACATAAAAGTTCAATTGAAATAAAGTTGGTGATAAATTGAAATAAAATAAAAGTTGAGTGATCAAAGATAAAATTATTGAATAAGGGAATTGCAATTTTCCTAGGATTGGGTTTGTGGTTGCAACAAGCACATGATATCAGCGGTGGAGGCGAGACGTGGGGAGCCACGTGGCTATTAAAAGGGGGAGTATACCTCCTATTGTGATTTAGTAATGTTATTCATCATAATGGGGTTACAAACATAGTTTAGGTGGCGGGTTAAATGAAATGTTATCATTTAATGTCACATTAACGCAGGGGCGGAGGCCCATTAGTCCAGTGCGGGCAAATGCCTGCACTGAACTTTTGGGCCAAAAAAATTTTGTTGGACCAATTTTTTTTTTAAAGCAAACCCATTACCCACGTCCCAGTCACAGCCCAAGATTGAAACACCCAAGATGAATAAGGGAATTGCAATTTTCCCAGGATTGGGATTGTGGTTGCAACAAGCACATGATATCAGCTGTGGAGGCGAGACGCGGGGAGGTATGCCACGTGGCTATTAAAAGGGTGAGTATACCTCCTATTGTAATTGAGTAATGTTATTCATTCCAGTGAAATTACAAACACAGTTTAAGTAATTATAAATAATAGGTTAAATGAAATGACTTATTTAATGTTACATTAACACCACATATACTGTGTTTCTAATCCTAGTGGGGATGAATATTTATGAAGTTTCCATAATGCGAAGACCTCTTAAAGCTTCCAGGAAGTCTTCAGGTACAATCCTTTGAAAGTTGAAACCCGTCGGGTCAGAAAAGGCGCCTGGGCTTTCGCTTTCGCTTGGGTTATATTTTGCGCGTATAGGTGTGGTGAGTCCAAATTGGTTGTTCATTATGTAGATTCGTTCCACTCATTTCTCCACAAACTCGAATTTAGAGATCTGAGCTTTGGAGCTTGTGGCATTTGCGAGCCGATTTCTATTTAATTTTTTATAAAATTGGTTTAATTTTATTTGTTTATTTTTTCTTTTGAA
Organism: Fraxinus ornus; assembly: GCA_903798235.1. NCBI lineage: Eukaryota > Viridiplantae > Streptophyta > Magnoliopsida > Lamiales > Oleaceae > Fraxinus > Fraxinus ornus. Next base: position 6,694 of record CAIGRF010168943.1, read on the forward strand.
AAGCTCCCGACTCGACTCGTTATGAGTTGGTCCATAGACATAGCCTGGCTCGACTTATGGGCAATTAGGAGCCTCTCAATTTGTTGTTGTGGAACTAATTTTAAGTCTCTCGAAATTGTTCAAGGTTATGTCACTTTGACAGAAAGTGATTGACAGATGAAATGATATAATGAGAGATAACAAGATATGATGGGATGAAAAAGTGAACTGTATTAAAAATAATCCAAAGATAAAGTGTCATATAATATCATATCAATCATTGTATTAAGAATTATATCACTATAGAATGATTCATTTTTCAAATAATAAAATGAAAATATAACTCAAAAGAGGGAGATTAATGATGCTTGGTACAGCTCACCAAATTGAACATTTTCTTAGATATTTTAGAAAATGTTCAATTTGGTGAGCTGTACCAAGCATCATTAATCTCCCTCTTTTGAGTTATATTTTCATTTTATTATTTGAAAAATGAATCATTCTATAGTGATATAATTCTTAATACAATGATTGATATGATATTATATGACACTTTATCTTTGGATTATTTTTAATACAGTTCACTTTTTCATCCCATCATATCTTGTTATCTCTCATTATATCATTTCATCTGTCAATCACTTTCTGTCAAAGTGACATAACCTTGAACAATTTCGAGAGACTTAAAATTAGTTCCACAACAACAAATTGAGAGGCTCCTAATTGCCCATAAGTCGAGCCAGGCTATGTCTATGGACCAACTCATAACGAGTCGAGTCGGGAGCTTTTCAAAAGAAAAAATAAACAAATAAAATTAAACCAATTTTATAAAAAATTAAATAGAAATCGGCTCGCAAATGCCACAAGCTCCAAAGCTCAGATCTCTAAATTCGAGTTTGTGGAGAAATGAGTGGAACGAATCTACATAATGAACAACCAATTTGGACTCACCACACCTATACGCGCAAAATATAACCCAAGCGAAAGCGAAAGCCCAGGCGCCTTTTCTGACCNATTCCAGGATACATTCTTCCAAAAAAATGTGGCTCAAACACACCCTTAATATGATCGAAATACTCGTTGGAACTTAACACGTTCTAATATCATGTTAAGATTTGACATTTTATTTTAAAAAGTCAATTTTATTGAGAGGAGTAACTCAAACTCTTATAAATTAATCTGTATTTTCATCTTTATTCGAATGAGATTTTACTCATCAATAGAAAGCAACAGGCGAAATACAGATCATCTTCTTCATGTGAATGCCTTAGTCCAATTTCAACTTAAAATTCTAATTGACTTTTGGCACCTTGTCTTAACACCTCACTTCAAATTCTAATTTAGTCCATGTTTTGTTAAGCTTAAATAAATTATTCATAAGTTTACATTCATAGTTTGATTTTAAAAACACTAATTTTTTAATAAATTTTACTAAAAATTGATGAAAGTGAATTTAAGTATCAAACAAGGCTTAATTAAATAATTATTTTTATTAGTTAATTTAATTAAAAACGTTTGCAATAGATATCCCAAATCTTTCAAAAATATATTGTTAAGTGTCAAACTTTCTAATCTTAGCACCTACATCCAAAAATTGAAGATTTTTACTTTTTTTTTTTTTAACAAGACTTTTATGTAGCAACACCACCAAAATTGAAGATTGATCCCAAATTCTCACAAAGAAGAAAAAACTATGATTGAAGTGCTCGTACAAATATACAATATCAGTGTGTTTGATGTACATTTTTTAGGAAGAAATGCATTTTTTTGGTGATGTGATGGTGAATATGTGGTTGAAAAAGAAAGAAAAATTATTGATTATTGAAAATATTATTTTATTAAAAAATATTGTTGAAAATAAGTTAAAGAATGAGAATATGGCTCAAACATGGGCTAGATATTGCATTCGTTACTTCTCTCGAATTTTAAATTGCATGATATCAAGCCAATATGAACAAACATTGTCCCAACTTCAAAACTCTCAACATCCATGATATTACTCTTTTTTAGGTGTATTTAAATACTCCTTTATCAAATTGCCTCTTTTGTCAGTCCAAACAATGTTGGCCCATTTATAACATCCCCGTTCAGTTGCTCATTTCGTAAGATCATAATTTTCCCTTCAATCATGCTTGGTGTACAGTTTGCCATGTCAATTTTATTTTTTATTTTTTTAAAAAAAGACATTTTTTTCCGTCCACGATTTTTCAAAAATAAAGACAATGTCAATAATAATGTGGCAGCCGTAAGAATGTACATATGTCAAATCCATTCTCCTTTGCTGGTACGCAACTTTTGGACTATTGTATCACATGATTGCACTTGGGCGATATTAAATTTATGTCTATTATACGTGTTTTAAATTCCTTTGGGCTTTGGCAGATGGTTGAAATTTTTTGGATGGGTGGATTTAAAAAATAGTGAATTATTGGGGGAATCAGTAGTTTTATTCACTATGTAGACAAAGAATTATAGAATAATTTCATTTCTCTCTCATGTTAAGAATAATCAATAATGCATCGTAAGATAAAAATATTAGCTATAAATGATTTATAAATTCCCTCACAATCAAACATAAATTTTAATTATACATTCATAACTATTATTTATAACTTGGTGTAGGTGACAATGGCTCGGATATGATAATTTAAGGAGGTGACGACGGTGCTTACGTGGTTGGTCATGGTGATGCATGTATTAATAAGTTACAATTTTTAAAAAATTACGCATACCATAACGCAAGAACACAGTGTAAGTTACAAACTTAAAGAAATTACACGCATTAAACATGATTAAATTATTTACAATCGTATTAAATGTAGATTTTTTCTTTTTTTGAAGGTTACAATATTTATGGGTTTCCTGATTTTTTAAATTGAAATCACAAATATTCAATAATTATGTAATTAACCTTATAAAATATCACATGAGAGAAGAACTCGTCTCTATTTGATAATCACTCAAATTTAATTAAAAGATATGATAATTATTAATACAACAAACCTAATGACTAGTGATCACCTTATTCAAGGAACCTCATGGAGATCTGTCTTACATACAACACACAATCGGAAACAATCCGTCGGTGTCACCGTGTATTCTAGCAGTACCGGGCTATTAGTCCAGGGCCTACGTGGCCCAGGACGAGTAGAATAATCCATTCTAGTATTACTGTGAAAAGTGTAAACTCCCAAGTATTTAGTGGCCCAGGACGAGTAGAATAATCCATTCCAGTATTATATTACTGTGAAAAGTGTAAACTCACAAGTGCCAGGAAATTATATCAATAAGGAGGCATTGCTGGAGCAATCATGAAGTTTACAGGCTTGACACCTGACTCTGGGCCAGGTGCTACATAACCAGAGCTCTTGATTTCGCTCATTTCTCGACGCGCATTTGCTCCTTTTGCATCACATAATTTGGGAAGATATACACCTACCAAATAGTTAATAAAATGTTAAGAGACAATAATTACTTTCATAAAAGAAAAAAAATATGCACTAATTGTTTAAAATTTTGGGTAATTATATTCAAAATACAATTTTTATTCATTACGCCAGATTTAAATCTCATTTAAAGATATCAATCTTTGATCATTAACACTTATGTCCTTAACTTTTTTCCATCGAATTATTATCTTCAATATTCCATTAATTGGCATATTTTGTCCTTGACTATGGTTTATGACAAAATATTCTATTTATTTGTTTTAAAATGAGGGAGAAATATTTTGTTGTTATTTTTTCAAAATATGATAGGCAAATAATACGTCTTTTCAATAGTCTTCTTGGACGAAAATCGTTATTACAAACTAGATATGTTAATCAATGGGAAGTTGGACATAATAGTGCAACGAAAAACAATTGGGGAAAAGTGCATAAATTAATTAAAGTCGAGAACTTTCGTCGCAATTATAATCTAGTCCAATGAAGACAAATTGAATTGTCGTACCCTGAGTGCTTTGTTAGAAATTAAAATTAGATTTTTAGTATATTTTGATAAAAGTTATTAAAATGTGTGGTTAAAATTAATTGTTGACTTTGACTTGAGATTTTAAATGAGTTATAATCCAAACCAAACAGGGTATAAATTTTTTTTTTCAAAAAGATATCTTTCGAGACATCAAGTTTACATATAAACCCTAAATTGCGAATATGTGTATTACCTTCCCCAGCGGCAAGATTGAAGTACAGATCAACAATGTTGGGGCAGCCACCATAGCATTGTGTTGAGCAGAGTTTTTGGGTAAAATGAGAGTCCAAGAGAGAGTCCGATGAAATTCCCAGCACATTCCTATCCAAGCCACAGGCCTTGATGCACTTATCAGTTTCAATCCAGTCCTTGAGTTTTTCGGCCTCAATTTCTGATGTTCGGCATGAATATATTTCGTCACCGGTTCTACGCACGTGCTTCTCCAGCACGCAGCGCTTTCCGGAAGATGATATTGCAAAGGCACACGAGTCTTTGTTCAAATTCTCGCAGGATATTTTTCCTGTGATATCATTTTTTATCAGAAAAGAACAAATACAGTACAGTTATGAATCAACATCAATCTCCTAGATAATAATTCACAATTGAGAAGAACTAGGATTTAAAAGAGATTTGGAGGCCGTTTGGTACGGATTAAAATCTAATTAAAATTGAAAATATGGCCGTTATTGGACCACACTCATCTAATAAAAGTCAACAATAACGGCTAGTTTTTCAATTTTAATCCGATTTTAATCCCTATCAAACGGGCCCTTGAACCATTTTCTCATTAGACTATAGTGAAATTATAATAAGTCATGTTTGGTACACATTAAAATTTTCATTCTCATTATTTTACTTAATTTCAACAACATTTTTTTTAATAAAATAATATTTTTCATCACATCAATAATATTTTTTTTTCAACCACAAATTCTCCATCAATCTACTATTTCAAAATATACTCTTCCAAAATAATGTGTCTCAAACATACTCTAAAATTAGGAGAACCAACTTGCTTTTATTTAAGGATTGGGGATCAATTATTTTATAATTTTTTTTTAAAAAATAGTTATTTAGAGTAATGCTACATGTACCCTTTGGGTTACATATAGCATTATTCGGGCCCACGCCTCCCCCTCACAATGGGGAGGCCCCGTCCATTATTTTATTCACCTCGGGCCCCCCACATTGTGAGGGGGACGGTGGGGTCGAGTAACCAAGGGTGTAAACCCTACAAATGGCTTTAGCCTATGGGCCTGTTTGGTATGGCTTAAAATCCGATTAAAATTGAAAATATGGCTGTTATTGGGTCCCACCCGTCTAATAAAAGTCAACAATAACGACTATATTTTCAATTTTAATCTGATTTTAATCTCTACCACACACCCTCTATAACTGATGAATGAATTAAGCTGGGCAGCCCCGGTCACTGACACCCTTTTGACAGGGTTTTAAAATTTCCCACGTGTTTGGTATCACGTGTGAATGTTGGGAAATGATGGGAAAGAGTAAGCCACGTGAGTGGGGAAAAAAAAAGCCGGGGATTTGGGGGATTCTCACTGAGATCCGAGAAGAAAGCAGAAGAAAACCCAATTTCCTGGTGAATTGACCATGTCATGGCCATCTAAGGGCTCATGAACCAAAGGTAGACTAAGTAGGTAGCCAAGGTCAATATGACGAGCTATAAAAAGGTTGAGCTCAAATAATGTGACGGCTGAGCTTTAAATGTCAAAGCACATGGATTCAAGGAAGGAAGGGTCAATAAAGGCTAAAACGACATGTATACTGTTATTCGAAATTTTGAATCAACAACACATGACATAAAGTTTCTCAACATAATATTTTCTAATGGTAAAAAAATGTGAGTCGAAAACAAAAAAAAACGCAAATGTGTGTTGTAATTCTTGAAACAAAGAAATTCACTAACCTTGTACGGCTTGCATGCAAAAGACTAGAGCAAGAACAAAAAACCCCAAACTATTCAAACCTTGATGTGAAGCCATGGTGATGATAATGGGAGCTTATATCACTTATGCGTGCTTAGACCTATTGCAACAAAGAACCAACAGCAAATGCTATTTATAGACTAAATGGTAAGAAACTGGACTCTGTGAAAATTCCACTTTCCATTTTCCTGCAGTTTGGCCAAGGATGACGGGATTGGGACCCAATTTTGACCAATATTTGACGGTGGAGATTTGACAAGAAAACACAATCACCTGTCAAAATCATCTCCGCTACTCACGGCGGGACTGTGGAAATATACAAGTTTTTCCAAAAGCATAAATCATGACGGTGGGTGTTGAGTTGCCTAGGGTACAGACTTGGGCTTGTTCACTTGTGGAGAAGTCACGCGTGAAGTCTGGCATACACTTTGAGTCTTTGACTCTCAAGATTGTTGCTTGTCAGTAGAGGTGTATGCGAGTTGGCCAATTGAGTTCAATAATTTTTCAAAATCTTTTAGTTGATTTGTTAAAGGGAAATATTTAAAAAGGCCTGAATGAGAATGCCGACAGGGAGAGTCCTTTCTTTAGCCAGATCATGTCGAGCATGCTGCTCTCGATTACGGACAGCTGGACTGGTCTTTGCAGTTATGAGTTTCATAGTATATGAATTGTGTTAAAGTTGTTAAATATATGTCATTTATTTAAGAATAAAGCTTCTTGTACACATTCCCTCGCAATAGGCATAGGGGGGTCGCTTTCAAAAAAAAAAAGCAAGCCCTCTATCGAAAGGGAGCTATCAAATTTGGTGTACACTTTGATCTTTTATTTAACCTATTAAGTAAAGATATACAAGTCACTTCATAATCACTTATTAAGTGATTGAACATGGAATGTTAACTCAAAATATATGACAAGTAATCAAAGGGCACATTTGGAAGTTCATTTGAAGAGTAAAAAAGTGTTCCTAACCTCAAATTGATATTTTTGAACATATTTGAATAATTTTTTACGAGATTTTTTTTTTTTTAAGAAGAACTTTTTAAGGAAACTCTTTTACAAGAGGGGGGCAAAACTGCCAAACAGCCCTAATAAGTCTAGATAATTTAATCCATCTTTGCGCCACTAATTATGGGTAGGCTAATTAATTATCGAGAAGCCTCAATATTTTAACTCCACAATGTAGGCTTTTGTTGAGTGTGGATATTTTGGTCTAACATTGAATTTTCCAATTAATAGAATTCGGTATTATTGTGATCATATTGTTTTGAAACCTATTACGCCTCTTGATGGCCTGACCTTTGTCTGATTCAGATTACTTTCTAACTTCTGTATAGATCTAATTTGTGCACATGGATCGTTTGCTAATTCTCACATAATTTTTCATGTGATGGAATCTATTTTAATTTTCAATAAAAGTCCTTTTTCAAAAAAAAAAATCATTTCAAATCGGGTCTGAGTTGTTTTATAATGTATTATTGAGTATATTTGATATGCTTAACTCGGTAGAAAGAGATGTAATCACATGCATCTCTATTTTATTCATATCTAACTGTAACTAGACAACCACACCAACATCCATTGTGATATATATCTAGTGTAGATGGTGATGTTTTTGGTTCCAATACAATTGCAGAGAAATTTAAGGAAATTGTATCTTTTATTTTATTTTTTATTTTTTTTGGCAAGGGTAATAGAGGAATTACAGATGAAAATACTGCAAGAATTATGAGTTTTTGTTTTTCTGCGGAAATCAAAATTTCCTAACCTTTTTTTCTGTTTTTTTTTTTTTTTTTCCCTATAATTTATTTGATCAAATACCTAAATGGACTCCATTGTTGATAGATCCAGCTGCGTATCATGGGCTTTAACCCAACCATAAAATTCTAAGAATTGGGCTAAAAGTGCCAGTGTTGGAGAAATATTTTTGGATGTAAATGCCCTCGATAATGTTTCATTATTTCTGATTCGTCCTCGACACTTTTATCCTCGAAAAGAAAAAGGGAAAAAGTAAGAACGTTACTCAGAGGATTTAACTCTTTTTCATATCAAACGTGAAGTCTAACATACCAATTCTAATACTTTAGAACGAGAAATAATATAATAACATGATTGTTGGTGTTTAACCCTAACTACAAGATTAACTGAAGACCCCATCCATAAATTGAAATCCCCAAATGGGAATTACCATCACAATGCAAGGATCGACTCGGCCCAATCACTATTAACTCGGCACACTGCGACGTAATTGAAGGACACCATGATTATTGATTTGACTCGGATCACATCATCGCCCCTGCTTTGCCCAACCCTATAATGACATGTGGCAAAACAACCTAAGCACATCGTGGTCATTCAATCGGAAGACAATTATGATGAAGCAAGTACAATTTGCAAGAGACATCATGGTGAACTATGAGAAGTCGACCTCTTCCTCCAATAAGATGACTTCTCGAGTTAAATGATTTGGCATGCCTAACAAGGAAAACAATGTAGCTGACATCGGGGTGGCAGCCACAAACACTGTAGACGACATGACCATGGGGCCAACTTTTCCAAACTCAACTATAAAAAGAGACAAGTGGACTCCTTGATGGACCACGACTTTTCACGCTTAACATTTCTATATTTTAACATTCCCAAGGCAAAAATCAATTAAATTGTCTCTTTCCTATTCCAGCGAATAACCTCGTCATAATTCTCGATTAAGTTGAACTAAATCGATTAACTCAGTTTTGAACATCAACAATGACAAATAGAGTAAGGTGAGATAAATATGACAAGGAATGAAGTAAATTAAAAATCATATTTACATAACCTTCATAATCCAAAAGTACTTTATAGAAAATGGATCTAGCGATCAAAAGCAACAATGAAATCAAAGAGAAAAATAACAAAGAAATCAAATACTACAGTTTATTACATGTACGTTTTTCCAATACTAACCCCATCTGCCACCATAAAAAATGTTGACTAGAAACTAAGTCTCTGTTTGGCCCATATTTTTTAAAAAATCATTTTTTTTAATTCATTTTTAACTGCACATTTTATAGGACGCACAACTTTTATTAATTTTTCAAATCATATGTTTCATCAACTTTTATCAAAATTTAATTTTTATCTAAATCAAATAGGGGCCGAAACGATCACACGTCAAGAAGAGCTAACAAATGTTGAAGCTCATTAATTTTAATGGAATAACAATAATCAACGCAATAAAGGTGCTGATTCTAAGCAAATGTTTAAGGTTGATTTGATCAAAAAAAAAAAAAAAAAAAAAAAAACTTCAACTCCACAATATTTGCTTATCCAATATCTAACTAGAAAATATTAGTCTGGTTTCCTAATCAAGCAAAAAACCTAGTACCGAATTAATAATTTAACCTTAAAATTTTTTATCTAAATTCTTGAACATGTTCTCAGACAAGTGACTAGATCAAACTGTTAGGATTTTGATTTGGTATTGTTAAATTAATATAAATTTCCATTTGTCTATCTTAAAGAGAATAGATTTTTCAATTTTCTACATGTAAAGAGACTATTGTGAATCCACTTCGAATAGAAATCAAAAGGCTCTCCTTTTGTGTTCCTATTAATAGAATGTTGTTATTTTTCTCCATTTATATTGGCTTCCAAATAAATTCTTTAATCGAGGATCGCGTGGATAAATAGAGGAGTTGATCTCAATTCTCAACAAGTGGTATAGAGTGCTTAGTCATTTAAGAGTGTTGGAGTATCGTGAAAATATAAGACAGTAACATAGGAAAGTTTGACGAGAGAATCATTTTTTGACTTGTAGCAAGTGGAAGTCGATATTGTTTTAATTCAGCATGGATTGACATATATGGATTGTTCAAAAAGTGAAACAAGTACAACTAATTGCTCAAAATCGATATACAAAAATAATGATTGCGTCGCAACAATGTGTCCCTTTTCCCGAAAATAGACAATGATATTATTGGAAAGAATATGTTCATCCTTGTGGTATGTATTAGGCGAATAAGTTGTCATGATAGAAGATATATTATTTTGTTAGCAGGGTCCATAATTTTACACATGGGCATTGGTTTGATGTTGATTTAGGGTGTTGAGTGGAATTTGTACCGATGGTGCACTCTGGTGAAAGCCAAACGTGGGGTTGCTCCACAATTTTCCACAAGATTGTTCGACACGAGCCAATTTGAAATTCTTAGAATATGTTAATTTGAAATTTTATGGTGGAGACGATCATTCTTTATCTTGGAAAATTATGATTGCAAAAGAAAATGTTCGCTAAAATTTTTCATGTGAAGTGACCAAGAGGGTGAAAAGGACACGAATGTGGTTGAGGTATATTATTTGATTTGGTTGAGACACAGAATAAATCTTATTTGGAGATCTCAAGCAATTCAAGTCAAGGTAGAGATTGTTAGTATTTTGACTTGATATCGTCTAATTAAAACATGGTTGCATTTATCTATTCCTAACATATTTTAGTTTTCTACTTGCAACGGAAAGATTATGAATCCCACATCAAATGAAAATAAAAGGATCTCCGTTTGTATTCCAATAAAAAGAGAGGTTTCTCCTTATCATTTTATTTATCTCAATTTTGCAACTATCTTGGGATGAGACTTGGGGATCATTTGAAGTCTCATCCGGTATGAATTTTTTTTGAGTTTGCTCGGAGTTTGAGATGTGAAAGATTTTATATGATTGTATAAATTTTTCATATAGTAGAATATCTCCGTCTTTCACAATTAATCCTTGATTTTTCTCCGTTATGTCTGTATATTATTATTATTCTTCATCTATTTATATTTTCTAGCTTTCAAATAATTTCTTTACACAAGGATCTTGTAGCCAAAGGAATTGATCATCAATTCCCAACACAAAACACCCATAAATTTCTCAAACCATGTAACACAAATTAACCAAGAAAAAACAAGGACTACCCATGAGTAATTGATCTATCAATAAATAAGTGAAGCACACACATGAATATTTGATCAATTGATATATAAGAGAATTGTATATTCTTATGCTTTATAGGAAGAAAAGAAATAGATTTGTATTTGACAAGTAGTAATGAACTGACCTGAAACCATATGCCCTCAGATGAATTTGGTGCAATATATTGATGGAAAATTCCTAAGGGGTCACATGATCCAAAAAAACAAAACCAGTTTTATCAAGCCTTGTTTTTATTATCAGATCAATGCGATCCCTTTGGAATCCTCCATCTGCACCAAGAATGAAAATGAAGCCGTTGAAAATTTCTGATCGATGATAAATTTTAGCGACGTGACACTCGCATGGTGATGAAAATTTCCATTGCTGATGCCGCAATATTTTTAGTGTGCAAGCACTGCCTTCTATCTCTCTATAGCCATATATTTGAGGATAGAGAGTTATGTTACTGTATTTGCCTTTGTTTTCTTGCTTATATTCTTCCTTTTGGTATGAATTGTGCACCAAAAGTTAGTTAGTACTTCCTTCTCAAGAAGGTACATCTTATGGATTAATCTATGAGTACATAGGGGTTGTGAGTGGAGTGGGGCCCACGCTATATCATGACCCCTTATGTGTTATGTAGTATTTTGAATTATCATATGTTTAATCTTAGCCCTTGTTTGGTTTTACTTAAAATCAGATTTTCAGTAGATTTTGATAAAAGTTGATAAAATATATATAATTGAAAAGTTGATAAAAGTTGTGAATCCAATGAAATGTATGATTAAAATTAATTGTTGACTTTAATTTAAATTTTTATCAAATTCTTGGGTGTATTGTGTAATCATGCTGGACGAAACTAGATTATTCTTATATGTTATCTAATCATGTCTTGTTATATGTACCAAACATGCACTTAATGATGCTCGAAAACTCTTATTTTGTGGTCGACTCCCAGTTGAGTTTATATTGATTTATTAAAAATGAAATTGTCCTTCATTAACCAGCTAATAATTGTGTCTCTTTTATTTGCTGTTTCTAAATTCGATTGTGCATGATTAATATTTGTGATTGTTTTCAATCACAATCAAACTCAAATAATGTATGTCCATGCGTGTTTGTGTGGTATTACGTTAAAATCTGACCTAAAGTTCGTGGCAATAAGATGACATTGCTTTCGACCTGTCTAATCGTGTCCATGTTTTGGCTGAACTTAAATAAATTAATTACTTATAAGATAATAAGTAAGTTTTAGAGTGAATAATCTTTTTGATGGTTATAGTTGAAAATTTAAAATTTAATTTGTTTAATACAATATGTATTTAACATTGTTTAACCATCTCGTTCAAAAATTTGGAGGGAAACTTGTCTTCGTAACATGTCATCACACTTACAGTTCAACGGTCAAATACGTGCACAATTTCATAACTGATGACGACGAGACTCGAAGCCATTTTTGGATGGCTTTGATACCATGTTATTTGTCTCATCGAAAAGAAACATGTACTCTTTTACATGGATTTATTCACAAATTTTATACAGGGAGACATTTGTCTCTTTGCGATTGGCTGTTGTCAAAACAGTTTTTTGCAGCAACCAATCACATGGAGACAGTTGACCTCCTGTATAAAATATGTGCTAGATTTCCATGTACGCATAGCATTATCCCTCTTTTAAATTGTATCATCAAAGTTGTCAAAATAAATGGCTTATTTTTCACATTAAAAAAAAAAAAAGGAATTTTTCCAGAGACGTGTAGAAATGAAATAATCTCAAAAATTAATTTAACTTACTTTTTAAGTTTAGCCAAACAAACTTGCACGTTTCGATCTAACATTGGTGTGCAAAATATGGAATGTTTAGTACCTTTACAAGGGCAGGAAAGAGTAGCAATCTCCAACAGCTAAGATGATGGGAAGAATAGAAACATTTTCTCCATCAAAGAATACGACACTTTTTTTACTTTTCCTTTGTGATTTGAAATGCACTCGACATTACTTTATTTTTAATTAGATTCTGTTTGATCCTCATTTTTTCAAAATTAATTTTTACAAAAATTCATTTTC
>CAIGRF010168943.1:21181-40768 GCA_903798235.1 Fraxinus ornus
GGGTTTCAACTTTTTTCCTTTTGGGTTGAGACAAATTAGTATATGGGCTGGACTATAAACAAATGAAAAATCCAATACTACACAAAAAAAATAAAATAAAATAAAAATTAAAGGACTGAGTATGGGGGGCTCAATGTTCAGTGCATGCATTTGCCTGCACTGGACATTGAGTGGCTCCGCCCCTGCTTACAATTCAACGGTCAAATACGTGCACAATTTCATAACTGATGACGACGAGACTCGAAGACATTTTTGGATGGCTTTGATACCATGTTATTTGTCTCATCGAAAAGAAACATGTACTCTTTTACATGGATTTATTCACAATTTTTATACAGGGAGACATTTGTCTCTTTGCGATTGGCTGTTGTCAAAACAATTTTTTGCAGCAACCAATCACATGGAGACAGTTGACCTCCTGTATAAAATATGTGCTAGATTTCCATGTACACATAGCATTATCCCTCTTTTAAATTGTATCATCAAAGTTGTCAAAATAAATGGCTTATTTTTCACATTAAAAAAAAAAGGAATTTTTCCAGAGACGTGTAGAAATGAAATAATCTCAAAAATTAATTTAACTTACTTTTTAAGTTTAGCCAAACAAACTAGCACGTTTCGATCTAACATTGGTGTGCAAAATATGGAATGTTTAGTACCTTTACAAGGGCAGGAAAGAGTAGCAATCTCCAACAGCTAAGATGATGGGAAGAATAGAAACATTTTCTCCATCAAAGAATACGACACTTTTTTTACTTTTCCTTTGTGATTTGAAATGCACTCGACATTACTTTATTTTTAATTAGATTCTGTTTGATCCTCATTTTTTCAAAATTAATTTTTACAAAAATTCATTTTCAAATATATTTTATGGAACTCTCAAATTTTCGACCACATATTTCATCAATTTTTTTTTTCAAAATTTATTAAAAAATTATGCTATGTTTGGCCCTCATTTTTTTTCAAAACTCATTTTTAACCACACATTCTCTTATAAAATAATTTTACACTTAAATCGAAAATTTTTTCTTCTTTTTTAACCACACATTCTAAAAAAAAAAACCCCCCACTTTTTCACTATATATATATATATATATATTGTAAGTGTTAGAATTATTCAATTATGTAGGCTTCCATTTGATTGCGATTTTTACTGGTTAGATGTATGTTTTGCAATAATACTATGATTAGACTCAATATGTTAGTGATTACTTGGACGGTTGTACATCTTACGAGCTATATTATTATAATGTGGTAACTTTAAGTATGTGGGCCGGAATTATGTAAACTCTAATTAGGGTTGAGTCGGTAATAGGTCAACTTTATAATTTCCTATATATAATGGCTAGGATCCCTCTCATCTCCATATTGTTTATTGGTTTGCCCCATTGACGGCTGATTATTTTGAGAAGTAAGGAAAGGAAGATCTAGCTGGTAATATTCATAGATAACAATGTCTTCCGCACGTATGAATTTCGAACTATCAATTAATATATGTGATTCTTGTTCTTAGCATGATTATTGAATAATTACAATAGTAAGCAGTACCTAAAGTAGTATAAACAAATTTTAAATCATTTTCTTTATATAATATTACTTTTTACACCGTGATAAATAGATTAGATAATATAATAAATAAAAATTTAACTTTTATATTACTATTTAATCTATCTCATCAAATATCATATCATTTAGTCGAAACCTGCTGCTTGTTTGAAGAATGAAAAAGTTGGAAAAATACATTCAAGATTGTAAAAAGAAGAAAATGTGAAGATAATTGACTCCCACTATGAATGGAGAGTATAAAATGCTGCAATATGATGCTGGATAAAGGGTGAAAATTAAGCTTTCCTACTTTTGACATTTTTCGATCTTGTGTGCATAAAACCATGCTGACTTATTGAATTATTTGACACTAGGTGGTGGACCGGACCACAATGTTCCTTTCTGACTTATACCTATATGTATAAGTAGGGTTTTGTCGAATTAATAAGTTTTGATTTTTCGTTCGATATATCAGAAAATTATGTGTCATGCTCAATTTGGGCTTACAGGGTAGGCCGAGGCCAGCTGAGCCCGCTTTTTTTTTTTTTTAGCCTTCTTAGATGAATGTAACGAAAATAAAAATGGGCGTATTGTCATACATACTAACACTTTTAGATGCACATTACTGAATGAAGAATGCATTTTGTATAGTGATTTGATGGAAAATATGTGATTAAAAAATAAGAAATTTTTTTGAATTTGCGTGTAATATTATTTTATTGAAGAATGTGTGGTTAAAAATGAGTTTTGAAATTTTTTTTTTTGTAAAAATGTAGATCAAACATGGCTTAAGATGAACAATATTAGAAATAAGAACATGCGTCAACAAGTAAAGATGACGCCGAAAAGATACTCAACAAAACCCATTAGAGAAACACTATGAAAATTATATTGATTAATTGACACAACAAAGAAGTAATATAACAAAATCAACCATATTCGCTAATTTTATTTTATTTTTTCCCTTTATAAAAGACCCACATGTTTTGACGCCTTGTCGATTATATACACTCACACATTAAGTTCATGTTTGGTCTTGAGTTTTTAAAATTCATTTTTTCTCAAACTCCTTTTCAACCACATAATTTACGGAAGCTTCTTCGATTTGGTTTGTTACAGTCTATGCATTGTGTGCTATGTGATGGTTCGGTGGAGGATTTGGATCATCTCTTCTTTACCAGCCCATTTTCTGAGCGGGTTTGGCATGCTATGCATGCTAAATGTAACCTGCCTTGGGTTCAGCGGAGTTGGGCAGAAATTCTTTCTTGGATGGAGCAGTTTCGTGGAAAATCAGTGCGCTCCATTGTTATTCGATTGATGTTTGCAGCTTCGATTTATTTTATTTGACATGAACGTAACTCTAGAATCCATGGTAATGTTCCTAAACATGAGTCTATTGTTATTGGAGATATTGTTTTTTCTGTTTGTGCACGAATGAACCTATGTAGGGGCTTGGTTCCATCTGTTGAAAATAGATGGTTCCAACGCTCATGGGGTCTTTCTGCGGATATTTTTTATTGTAGTGACTAGGTTATTAGTACTTATTTTTGTTTGTGCTAGGACACACATTTCTAACCTTGTTTTTCTGGGGTATGCCCCCGTGCTCATGTACTTTTATTTCATACTTTGGATATAATACACTTACCTTATCTAAAAAAAACTTTCATCAACTTTTCAACCACATATTTCATCGAATTTTAATATAATATACTAAAATTTAAAATTAGCCAAATCAAACGGGGCTATATATTATATTGTAGTAATTATATGTAAATTGGAGTATTAACATGTTGATTGTGGCATCCATGAAAAGTCCAAACCAGTACTAAGCTGAAAGAATTCCAAAGGCAAATTGTGTCCCACCTATGATCTATGCTCGATGCTTTCACGTTAATTTGCATCCTTGATACGGTGCATATGGGGTTTTCATGTTTTCTCTTTAGCATGAAGTAGTACAAAAGGGATGGGAAATGGCTAAGGATTTGACTATCTTTTGTTTAAATTTCATGAAATTGCCGGTACCTTCTACTTTTTATCCATTTTAAGATTGAGGACATGATGCTCTTATGATGTGCCAACTACGCAAATGGCCACCATGAAAATATATTGGGAAATTAAACTATGGACATTTCAATTTATTCTCTCGATATTAAGAGAATCTTCAAGAAATTCTTTATTTTTAAAAAGTATATTCTGTAATTTAAATAGCATCTATAAATTTAAAGAGTAAAAATTTTTAAATGTCTCAACAGACTCTTTATATTTAAGCTTGATTTTACAATTTCCAATAAATATTTATTATTTTTCTCTCATCTTTTATTCTCACTAGCTTCCTTCCAAAATATTATATAATTTTTCTCTATGGAAAATTGAAATATTGTGAATGTATTTAATTGAAAATTGAAATACTGTGTTTAAAATTTGAAGAGTCAAACTCATTCTCGAAATTTAAATATTAATTTAAAAAGTCGCATCACATGGAGTATAATTTTAAAGTTTGGTCGACTCTTGAAAATAGATAGTATCTTATATTTAAAGAATATCCGAGTTTTGTTAAATTATCAAAGTGACGTAATCAGTCTAAAATAACAAAAGCAATCCGAGTTTTGTTAAATTATCACATCTTTCTCTGCCCAACTTTATAAAGGTATCATATTTTGCTTCCTAGCACGGATTGGTGCCTATAAATTTGACGTGAAACATATGTTCACAAGGGTTAAACTCCGCCTACGATAAAAGTAGTCAGTCACAAGCCCTAAAAAACGAGGGTTTCAATTTTGTTAAATTAATAAAAAAAAAATGAGTCAGCTCATGGACTGGTGGGTCTTAAAGATTCATCTAAATCATTTCTCTCTTTCTACAATCTTGTTACATATACATTCTGATTTACACCGACTTAACGAATTTATACTTGACAGAATCTCCAATCATCCTTCACATATCACACATTTAATCCAACCATCATAATCCTGCCACATCATCCGTCGTCAACAAGGGTGTCAATGAACCAAGAGCTTAATTGATCTTTCTATACAATTTTGGTTCCTAAATATTAATCCGAATCATTTAAGAGTCGGGATATTTGCACACTTGCATCACTTTCAAAGCTGAATATTTGTACTTTGAAATATGAGTTACGAAATTGTGTGCTAGACATAAATGGTTAATCTCAATTTCAAATATCTACAATTGTTGAACAATGCCAACAATTGACTAGGTGTAGAAGGTCGGAAACTTGTATAACTTGAGCTAAATTGATTCGTTTTGTATTTGATTTTACATGTTTCTATCGCGACTACAAAACGAGCATTTCAGCAATGCAACATGTAAAGATGGATCTTCATTACTAAAATGAATAATGACTTTCTTGCTGATTGTATAACACCCTTTATTGAACAACTCATTGAATAAATAGATGTAAATTTTATTATAGAAGACTTTTATGATCCAAAACCTCACTGGAAACTTCAATCATGTAAATATGCAATAATTACTTTTAAAATCTCATGTGAATTTATTGTACTGGCTTTCTTAAATTTCAATCCCCGTTAACTTAATCCTTGAATTTGTCCCTGGTTTCCCTACAAATATTTAGCATTAATCTAGCCACGATTTTGATTTGTTACTCATTTTTCTTCTTTTGAAAACGTAAAAAGCAGGGCCCAGGCTCCAATTTTCTTGCCATTCCTATGGAACAAAATACCCACATTAGGCTAATACATTACATGGCTTGTTTGATAAGACGTGCTAATATCTCATTTAGTGTAGCGTTTTGCTTACAAAACATGCATTAAAATTCTTAAACTCACACTTAGAATTACACCACATACGGACAATTGCTTAATGCAAGTCAATCTTGTCGTTCACACAGTAGACTTAACTTCTTTCAGAATAAAAATAACTGGAACGATACCTAGGCAGTGATTTCACTTAGACTCAACAGTAATACGGAGACATGTTAATGCAATTCAAATAGATGTCCATAACAGAAAACCAAGTTTCGGAGCATAATTTCCATCTCTAACGGAGAAACAAAATACAGTGCAGGGTACTTAAAAAGGTATCAACTAATACACTTATAATCATTTTGTAAGATTTTTGGTCCCGAAACAAAAATCCGAAGAAACAGACTTTCACTTCTTCTTCTCATGACCACCTCCAGCAGCCCTGCATCAAATTGCCAAAATAATAATCTCCAACTAATTGCATTTGTAACCAGAATAAAAGTATATAGAGAAAAATGAGAGACTCAATTCTATTCGAGTAAACCTTCATAAAACTATTAGGTTAAAATTTCAGTTGGATGGAGAATGTAAACATAGGGATGCAATGTCATTGAGGGAAATTACCTCATCTTACGGAGGACGCTTGACATCTCCTCTCTCTTCTTCTTTGCCCTCTTGTGAGTGCCCAGCTTTCTCTTAGCTACCTTCAGAGCTCGCTTGTCCTTTCCAACTTTAAGAAGCTCAGTAATCCTCTTCTCGTATGGTGCAAATCCAGCAACTTCCCTTATAAGACTCCTTGCGAAGTGCACTCTCTTGCTTGTTTTCTGAGGCAATCAACACAGTTAGAAATCAACAAAAGAAAAAAGGAATACAGAATTACAATTACAAAATCTTGCATATAGATGCATGAGAGTTGCCATTTTACTTGTCAGAAAATACTCGAGTTACAAACAGAGTCCGAAAAGGAGAAATCAACCCACTGCAATAGTAAGAAGAGAAAAATAATATTTTTCTGTTCTATTCTTATAGCAAGTTTTTACTAACTTCTACTAAAAGGACCCTTTCCTCGATTAACAAATTTTACTAGGCATTTGTCTAAGACTTTTGATTTATAAATCTAGCAATGAATGATATGAATAAAAAAACTAATTTCAACTGACTATATTTCTAGCTTAAAATTCAATTCGTGTGTACTCTATCAATTCAACGTGCCAGTTCATGTTTTCTAATTAACTGGCAAACAAAGGTTAATCGAGTACTTAAAGAGTCACGAGCTTGATGTGTATAAACAACTAAACCACATAAAAATCAATCAAATTTCCCCTTTTTGGTGTAGTTATAAAAATGATAAAAAATTTAAGTCGAAGTCAACAATAAATTTTAACTTCACATTTCATCGATGTTTATCAAAATTTGGGTCTTGTTTGACCCACATTATTATCTCTTTAAAATGAAAAATATGACCGTTATCCATTACATCAACATTTAAATTCAAAATTTCTATCTCTTGTGTAGGCCCAAAAACGGCTATATTTTTCATTCTCATTCTACAATAATTTGGTTCAAACGGGGGCTTACTAAGAATTTGATTTTTTAACTACACCCAACAGGGACTAAAGATGCAAAAAGTCAGAACTATCAAATCAAACTGGCGAAAAAATAATAGAAAACACTTGCATTTAACAGGTAAAAAGTCATAGAACTACCAAATTAAACTGGCAAAAAAGCACAGAATACACTTACGCCTTTCCTAGAGGATGGACGTGGAGCTAATTCCTTACTAGTCACAATATGGCCCTTGTTCAAACCAACAAATAAGCCAGTGTGTGGCTGCTTCGGAGCCATTACTGCTCTGCAACAATGACAAAATCACATATTCACGAGTCTTTTATATAATTATAGTCCATGAAAACTCTCCAGAAACTCAAAGAAATGCTTCAGAAGTCTATAGGAAACTTTACAAAAACTTAAAAAGAAAATAAGAATAAATAAATAAAGCAGAATACTGGGCTCCATTGTGAGTTTAACCTTTCTATCAAACCAATTAACATGTCATTAGGATTTTTTGCAATGACATAAATAATCTTCTCTAAGAGGGCATAATGCTGAATATTATATTATCATAACCATGGAATTGTAATTTTTATAAATTGCTTCATATCCTACTCTCTTTTTTCAGAAACTTTCTTTCTCGGATTCCTTTTCCATACAATCTATCTTCTCATAAAAATTGCACCTAGGAATTTATACCATTTCCTATATCGAGTAAATCAACATAACTAGACTGTTTATTCATACTACGAGCAAGTAAAAAAGGTTCCCTTAAGTAGCGCGAAGATTCCAAGTAAAAAAAAAAATGATTATAAAAAAAGATAAAGCACGCGCTCACATTCAAGAATGTTTAAACCAGAAACGTTGTTGAATCTGTATTCAAGCAAATGTATATACATCTATGAATCGTGTAGATGGTGGTCTAACCTTCTTTTCGATTTGACTGTCACTGGAAAAATCTCAGGCGGTGCACGGGGAAGAACAACTAGGGTTTCACAGCGTAAAGCGTTTTATATACAAACCCGGGTTTTAAATCAAGGGTAGAATTGTCACGACTGGTAAATATTTGGGTGGTCATATAGTTCCAACATATTTTTTTATAAATACATTATATTTTAATTATATTAATTATTCACTTTCATGTATTATAACACCCATATTCTTAAATTTTTCTTCATAAGATTCTTGTTTCTAACATTTCATTAATTATAAATTTTTGTCCTTAATCATGATTTTCGTCCAAAAATATTGTTAACGTATTTAAAATGAGGATCAAATATTTAATCACATTTTTACAATATTATTTATTTTGCTTGTTCAAAAAATAAAATGAAGAAATGAGTCGTTTTAGTTTATTTACCATAATATGGAACAATTTATGTCATTTGAAAATAAAAATGACATGAAAAAAAGTTTGTAGACATAAATATAATAAAGTATAAAGATTATGAACCTTTCATGCAATTAAAAATGTAGCTTAGTTATTAGAAATTGTGGTTTTGAGTATATTTAGCGGATAATTGTAATCACAAGACCACATTGTGTTTGCTTTGGTTGTACTGTACTGGTAAATATTTGGAAAAACTTCCCATAATTTGTTTAAGGAATAATTATAGTCGCAATTCAAAATCTGTTATCCTATTTTCTATTTATTGCGCTCATTCCTCAAACGTGTGTGTGACAGAAAGAGACATGAGGATGGTTTCTTCAATATGTCACTTAGTTGACCAAAAATTAACGATCTTGTCACATTTTGATCAATTTTAAAATAACAAAGTGGTCAAATTACGTTTTCACACATAAAATAATAAAACAATAAATAAAATAAAAACTCCATCTTCTTCCCCTATCACATTCTCATCCAAAACCAAAAGCCTGAGATTGATGACGAGCGCGGAAGATTGAATGGACTAACTTAATAATCTTAGACATATCATATATTTTTGTTAGCTCTTTTAAATAGATGAAATTGCGTTTTTATTTGATTTATCATTAATTAAAGATAATAGTTTGCTAAATTCGTTGAATTTTCTAACAATAAATTATTGAGTGATGAATGTAATAACAATTCATATGTGCATATTTTTTTTTTTTTTTCAAAAAGAAAAATTAATGATCAATGAAATAACGATTTGATAAGGTCGACACCATTCGAAAAAAATTAAGTTCAGTGGCCAAAAAAAATTTGTGCATAATTCAATTGTCATTTTGATTTTTAACCCTTGGGGATTGGTTTGGGGGTTATTTCTTTTACTTTTTGTCGTCTTTTCTGTTTTTTATATTTTATTCATNGCATTAGTTCTTTCCCAATCGCTTGAAGGTTTAGATACTTCTCTTCTTCTGTTGGAGTAAAATAAGCACGCTTTGCGAATATTTTCCAGCAATCATCATTAGACAAACCCTTCAAGCGATATGCTGTATCTGAATTGCCTATAGCCAATGCAGCTTTTTGACTGCGGGTAGTGACAAGAATCTTGCTTCCATCAAGTCCACACTCGAACAGCGGCATCAGTTCATCCCAATCATCGCGATCTTCGTTCCAAACATCGTCAAGCACGAGAAGGTATTTCTTTTCTTTTAATGATTTCCACATTTCAGAGTGCAGACCGTCCAAGTCCATTAAATCACATTTATTTCCAGTTGATTTCTCAATTACTTCTTTAATTATTCTTTTGGCATTAAAATCACGCGATACAAAAACCCAAATTCTTAAATCATCGAAATGTTTCTTTACCTTATCGTCATTATAGATGAACTGAGCAAGAGTGGTTTTTCCAATTCCTGGAGTACCAACTATTGATATCACAGATGTAGTTCCTACACCGACTGGTGTTAATAACATATCTAGTATCTTCCTTTTGTCTTCCTCCCTTCCATAGACCTCAGATCCAATAATAAAAGAGCTAGTTTCCTTCTTTTCAAATTGCTTATTCTCAATATTTCTTTCCGCTAAGTATAAGCTGAGTCCTCGTCCATCCGCTGCTACCTTTAGTAAATCATTAAGAACGATCCGTAAGTTGAAACTATGGGAAACTATGTTTCGAATTTTCATTTCTTCAAACAAGTCCTCTGCTTTGGAGGCTGCATCTTTGAGCCGAGAAAGCCAAATCTTGACAGCTTCATCGGTAATTTGCCGCTCTTCTGCACCCTGGATAACAGCTTGGACCCATCGCAGCTCTCTTTGGAGCTCCGGGATCCGGTCATAACAAAACTCAAGAAGCCCTTGAACAACAGGGTCCGCTATCTTCTCAAGTATAACCTGTATAAGTGGAGGCACAACGAGGCTTGCCATCTTCAAGCTTAGTGCTTGATCAAGTTTGAGACGAAAAAGAAATCGTGAAGAACAAATTATTTTTCTCAGTTTCAGAAGTCAATAGTTTGCAGGTTGCAACTTTTTCCAGAGAAGATAGCAAAAAAGGACAAAAAGTCGAGGATGGAAATTTCCGTCTAATTTCCTGTGAGATTCCAATCTGAGGTGTCTGTGGGGTTCAATCAGTACACCAAGCAAAATAATTAAAATTGAAAATATAATTGTTAGAGAAGTGCTGCAGCTCCAGGCCCAAACGTGGGCTCAAATCCAGGGCACCTCGGCCCTTGATTTCAATACATGGGGGGGCCCGCTTTTACAAATCACGGGCCCCTGGTTTTCTGGTCGGTCAGTTAGCCTGGCCGACCAGCATTATTCTAATTGTTATTGGTCCCGTTCGTTTAATAAAAGTCAATAATAACGATTAATTTTTCAATTTTAATCTCTACCGAGCACGCCCTTAGAGTGTGTTTGAGCACCTTATTTTAAAAGAATATATTTTGAAATAATAGATTGATAGAGAATGTGTGGTTGAAAAAAAGAAAAAGAAAAATTATTGATGTGATGGAAAATATTATTTTATTGAAAAATGTGTGTTTGAAAATGAGTAGAAGAATGAGAATGAAATTTTTAATATATACCAAACAGGGATTTATTATTTAAAAAAAAAAAAAAAAACTGAATTTTTAGAAGTACAAAAAATGAAAAACCGAGAAAGATTACAACCTGCACACCATATCAGTAGCCGAGGAGATTAGACTCGTTAGTTCAAAGAAAAAAACAGGGACGGAAATCGCACATAGGTTAGAAATTTTTTTGTGAAAAAAATCCCTAAAATTTATATCAGGTAGGCCATTGTGAAAAATCCCTAAATATATATTTAGGAAAATGAATAAATTATTTATAACACAAGCTGATGATGCAATAAAGGGTTCAATGCCGCCTGCCTATATATTTTCCCCCCTCCATTTCATCACTCTCCCACCTTCCAATCTCTCTCTAAATTTCGCCGTTCCCTCTCTCTACGTATATACACATACATAGATAAATTTTTTTTTTTTTATATCTGTATTTATCGGCGCCGATTTTCCGGCTACTTCTCCGATCACTTGTGATTGCTCTAATCATCACCTTGCTTAGGTACGTCAACTTTCACTTTTTATGTCCAGTAGCTCAAGTGACTTACAGATCACGTGGCATCTAACCCTAGCACAAGATCTTTTATTTGCTTTTTGAAAATTTATTTTTTCTTGGCTAATCCAATTGTTTTTTATTTATTTTTTAATTAGTTGTTCCCTGATGGTTTTGCTGTCATCTGATACTGTACGAGTTTTTGCTTTTATTTGTTTGTTAATTATTTTCTTTATCGTATTTATCAGAATTAGGCTTACCGAGTTTTAATTGTTTTAAACAGGTACAATTTCTTTGACAAGAGAATCTTTTGCCGTTGCTCTGCTGTTGAGTGGTGTATTGTCTGTATATTTGATTCTAATCTAATGACATATACACATGCATGCATTGGATCTAGCTTTTGCTAGGTTTGGAGTAGAATCAAGTTTTAGGTCGGGCATTGGTTTGTATTAATTTTTAAGTGCTTTATTCTGTATTAATCACAACATTGATTCTTTTGGGCTCCTTAATTGTTTTCTACATTATTATTTTTTTCTAATGTTCTGATTCTGTTCTATGCCTTGCGTGTGACATAGTAGTAAATGATTGTCTTGTCTATAGATGTAAATGCATAATATATCTAGTGACATGTGGGTTAATATGGAGGTAGAGACTAGTGAGGCCTAGTAATGGTTACTGTGGGCTATCAACAGTAATGGAATTTGGATGTATAGACTAGTAAGAATCTGCTCTAGCAGTGCTCCAACATTTTTTTTAATGGAATCTCTAGCTTGCTGAAAAAATTTAATGTTTTCAACCCTTGTATTTAAGGTTCTTATCTTTGAGCGTGTTACTGCTTACAGGTTTTCCTAAATTTGTTTGCAACATTGTATGCAGAATTATGTCGTGCTTTAGCATTATAACAGTTGTTGGTCAATATTGGCATTTGTGGAGCAATATTTGGGTATTATTTTTGTAAGACATTCTGGGTGTAAATTTAATAATCCTCCAACTTTTGGTGTGATTCTGAATGAAATTTGTGTACTTGACTCACTATGAACAGTTAAAGTTTTGTGATCATATGTGGGAGCATCCGCAAGCCTAGTTTAGTGCACAGCTGTAGTGATCTATGATTAGCGTGTAAATTATGATGGGTTTGTCACCGAACACATTGACAGTCCTCGATGAGAGGACAATAAACTAAGTATTATATTCAAGTTTTTTTATTACTTTTCGAAATAATTTGTAAATTTCAGAAAACATCAAATTTGAGGAGCTCAAGACAATAACTAGTTTACTTCCTAGTAATATTTTTTAAGCATAATGGATTCTGATATGTATACTAACCAAAATCCTTGGGGGCCTCTGGTAAATTTGACTTCATCACTCCATTTTATGAAATGGCTATCTGCCTGAGCAGAAATATCTGGTGCATATTGTGATTGCTGCAATGAATCTCTTTACACTGCTACATTGTCTGATTAAAAAAATTGTCAAATGAATTGAAAGTTGTATCCATATGTTCTTTTTGAATGCTTTGGGTGCGGGTGGGTATATCTAACTTTTCTGCCTATAGTGTGTATCATCTTTGATACGTGTAGCTGATTTATGATTTATTTATTTTAATTATGATTAAATATTTGAATGCAGTGTCATTTGTGAGGCAATTGTAGTAGAATTATAGATGCCTGTTGCAAAACTCAACGCTGCTGGAACTCTCAATGCAATGAAATCAGAAGAGGGAAATGATTCCATTGACACTTTCATCAGGCAAACTACCACTGGAAAGGAGCCTTTTCTCTCTTTTTCAAGGCCAGGGGAGAGTCCAGTTCAGTGGATTCAGTTACTTCATGCCTTAGATCAGCCAGGTACAGGCAAAATGTTTTCTAACGTACCTGTAGCTATAAATTCTTTTTGTATGTGTCTCAAGTCTGTGGAGATTTAGGGTTCGGTTTCCATTCGAGATGTGGTGGACCTGTATGTGTTGTGTGGTGGGAAGAGTAAGAACTTAGTAAATGCGAAATATTTTGGAGATACTGAGCGACCAGGCGGTTAGGGTTGCTACTGTTAGCAGCATGCGTGCTCTCCATCTGGAATAATGATTATTTGGCTTTCCTTTTGGTGCAGATCTCCCAGGTTGGCCCTTGCTGACTCCGCTGAAAGTGCAGATGCAGAAGTGTGAAAAGTGTTCTCGAGAATTTTTTTCACTAATTAACTACAGGAGACACATTCGAGTGCATCGTCGCTCTTTAAATGTTGATAAGGTTGTCTTAGCTACACACAACTTCATTCCTTTAATCGAAAACATTTATGCAATTTGACAATCTGTTTTCTGAAGTAATTATTGTGATGAGAAGTTTGTTGGTATATTCATTTTCATTTGGTAGCTATGATAAGGATAATTTTTTTTTCCTTCTGATTCTACTTTTCCGGTTTTTTTATGCTATATTTGCATTGTGCAGGAATCTCACAAACATAGGGATTTATTGGCTGCATTTTGGGATAAGGTGATTATTGACCTTCCTAATTTCTTTTCCCTCTCCACTTTTTGCTGAATGCTTTCATGTCTTTTTATCTACAGCTTTCAGTGGAACAGGCTAAGGAGATTCTGGTGTTAAAGGATGTATCGATAAAGGTAGTACTCTGTTTGCTTATGTGCACACACTTGTGTCCATGAAGGTATGCATGTCAATTTAATCTTGCAGTTCAAGAAAGTTAATATGTATCTCTGATAATTATTTAATGTAGTAAAATCGAGAAAGACAGTAATAATGATTATCTTTTTAACTAAGATAAGAAAATACATAGCTAGAGGACTAGTGTTGGTCACATGACCTGCTTTGAGTGCTTGTTTGCCTTGGCTTTTTCGAACTTATGAGATGGTCAAACAGCAATCACTCATTTCGTTGGACCCACAACTTTTATCTACACAATTTGTAGAACCCACACCATAAAATTTACAAAAAGCTTTACCAAACATACTTCAAATAATTTTCTACAGATTCTTACTAGGTCTTAAATTTCACAATAAGCCATTTTGACGTCATCAGTAAGTATTATCTTTCTTCATAGAGCATTAGTTACTCTATAAAGCTTTAGATGAGCACGAAGTTGTTTAGACATGGTGCTACTTTTAACTATCTGTAAGATTTTCTATGAACAAAGATACTTTCGCCCACTTTATTCATATACACATGGATGCTGATAAAATGCTCTCAATTTTTAAATGAATTCCATCAACTTTTATATATCTTCAACTTTCTACTGGAACTGTGTTTTATCTTTGCTTCTTTTTTATTTATCTGATTTTCTTGAATTTGATTGTTGCTACTCTGAATGTCTGTAGTTATTTGTAAAAGGTAACTGGTCAAAGATATGTCAAATAGGGATGTTGGTATGTGTGCTTATATACATATAAACATATATAAAAAGTTCTATAATTGATTTTACTTGGAACTTATTCTAAATATCAATCATTACAGTATAGTCCTAATACACAGATGCTGACAGAGTGTTCTTGATTCCTGAAGAAAGTCCTTTGGGCTTATATATGTTTTCAACTTTCTACTAAAATTATGTTTTAATCCTGAATTTCCTGGATTTGATTGTTGTGATTCTGAATTCCATTTGTTAAAGTGGTGGACTTGTTTTTGGACCAGAGTTATGTCAAATGGGAGTCTATTTTCATCAAATATTGCTGTGTTTATATACATATATGCCTGTATAAATTGATGTATTGTTGAAATTACTTGATAACTGTTTATGCTTGATAATTCCACCTCGTGGACACTCAAGGGAAATTCAAAGTTCCTCTCCAACTTATAAAGATTTTGGTCACAGGCCTCCCGACTCAATTGGGTATAAAAAGCGAATCCCCCCCCTCCCAACCCCATAAGGGGAAAAAAAAAGAATAAGAAGGAAAAACTCTTCAATTATTAGTTTGTAATATATTGTGCTCTTTAGGAACTTCCTGGGTCATCAGTCATTAGGGCTTTGGCGACATCCCTCCGCAAACCAGGGATATGGACTCTTCCACAGGTTTATGTGAAGGCTGGCTCTACATTATTGGTAAGGGAGGCATTGCCAATCTTTGTGCCCCTTAGTATAATATAGTTGATAATATCATCTTTTCCGATAAAAAGATTCCATGTGTGTCTCCAGGATATTATTCAAGCAAAACCTTCCAGGCTACCAATATCCTCACAGGAACTGTTCAGTATCCTCGATGATGCTAGTGAGAGAACATTCTTATGTGCTGGCACAGCTGAGTCCATGCGGAAGTATGTATTTGAGGGGGAAGCTGCAAAAAATGGCCTTGAGTTAAGGAACTTAGTTGCTTGCACCAGCTTCCTTTTCGAATATCAGCTGGTATTGTTTCATTACATTTGCCCCTCTTCATATGGTGACTTGTTTATTTAGTTTGAGCTGCCAGCCTATTATGTGAACACACAACTCTGAACTTTTATATAATTTGGAAGGTTTTCTTCTTAAAGGACCACCGAATGTGGAAAAGGATTCATGTAACCACCTATATTTCCATTGGGACTAAGGCTTAGTGCATGTTTGGGAAGTCATTAAATTAAAATATAAGAGATTATATTCTGTGGATCGCACGGAATGTGTGGATAATAAGTAGGTAGTAGTTGTGGATCCTATGAAATGTTTGGATAAAAAATATATTTGACCAGCTAATCACTTTTCCAAACAAAGCTACAAGTTTGTTGTTGTATACGATGCTGCTGTTAGACAGTTGGATGTGAAGCAAGAGGAGGAACATATAAATATGCCATTTTTTTTGTTCACTGACCTCTCAGCTCACCTCTTGTCCTTATGGTAACTTATTGAATGCACCCCTTTAATTTGTTATGCTTATGCGATCAGGTGAAAGCATGGATTGCCGACAAAGATGCAGAGGCTTTAAGATGTCAGAAACTGCTTGTGGCAGAGGAAGAAGCTGCACAGAAAAGGTGTATGATATTTATCGATATAAAAATCCACAGCGATATTACGCTATATAATAAATGTTTAATGACATATTTTCCTTGGGAGTAAATGATGTTTTTGTTTATAAAAAAAATACACTATTCATACACATGCATTTTGCCATCAATTTACATGGTAGATTGTCACTTGAGTGGACTAATTAATCTTCTGAACCATCTGAGCGTAGTTTTTGTAAGTGTTCCTGTTACTGTTTTTCATGCTTGATTCTATTGGAAATTGAAGTTTGCCTATTAATGCTATCATTTATCAGGCAAGCTGAACTGTTGGAGAGGAAAAAACAGAAAAAGCTTCATCAAAAGGAACAAAAGGCGAGGGAGCAATTGAACGAGTGCAAGGCAGAGCTGAATATAACTATTGATGCACTAGCGCAGCATCTTTTGGCCGAAGCGTCTGGCTCTCCATCTCCATCTGATTTCAGTCCAAATTTGCCAGCAAACATTGCATCTTGCCCTGAACACATTCAGTTTCCTAGCAAAGAAATAGATGAAGATATTGAGGCTCAGATTGATTTCGACAGTGAACATATTGACCAGGACAATTTCCGGACACATGAACCCCGGACAATGATAGCAAATGGCCGTCGGCATTTAGTGACCAATCGCTGGCAGGTACCAAATTCTCAAAGGTGTGGCCAAAATGGCATTCATGTTAGTCAAAATCTTCAAGCTTCGAAGTCCCAATCTGTACAAAAGATTGGTCCTTCCAGAGACCAGGGGATTCTACTTAATGGCAGCAAAATTTGGACCAAGAAATGTAAAGCAGAGAATGAAAGGGAGAGCTGGAGACGCAGAGTGCAAAGAGAGTCTGGCAACCAAACAGAAGAGAACGAGGTGATGATCGGTTCTATTTCTGTCTCACTGAGAAATTCTCTCACACAGAAATGGGATGCTCATCCGGATAAAGCAACCAATGCCATGCTTAAGAACGGTAATTCTGAAAAGCCAATTAAATCTGATGGCGTTCAGTTTGGTATGAACCGAGTGGCTGCCAAGCTTTGGATGCCTGTGAGTCGGCTTGAAACTAGAGGTCCCGTGCCATTTGAAAGAGGCAACAAAGATTCTGAAGACGGGCTTTTATTGGAGAAGGTTTATGATCGAACTGCATCCAGCGAAAGATGTGTACAATCATGTTCCATGGAGGATAATGATTATGGCAATAGTGGGAAGAACTGCCATGTGTTTTCTGATGCTCAGCCAGGAGCTTCGGTTTTCTCCAGTACTGATGCAAAAGAGTTTCTTGCAGAGAGTATGTTTATAAACTGTCCTTTTGGTCTTCAACTTTACTGTTTACAGCAATACTGGCTAAGCTTAAATAGTTTAATCGAAGTTTAAAATTAAATATTTTGGTTAAAGATGAAATTAGTAATTTATTTTGACGGTAAGCTAAGTGCTGCTTTGAAACTTGTAACTGTTTTAATAAAATGAAACACTAAGTAACAAATCCAAAGCTTTTTGAAAATATGAATTTACTTTTGAGTATCATGTGATCTGTTAAATAGAAGTTCGGTTGGTTTTAATTGATGCAGGATGGAAGGAAGCTATCTCAGCTGATCATGTGAGATTGGTCCTATCCCCAGAGCTCGAATTTCCCAGCTGCCCTGATGTCCAAGATGAGTATTCAATTACTGCTCTGGGATCAGATATTAAAGAGTGCAGCTTTCTCGGCAATGCCGAGAACAGGCCCATTTTGTCAACCAGTGGAAATGTTCAAGTTAAGGTTAGAACAAAGGCAGACAAGAGTTTGAAGGTAGAGTACATTCCAAAACAAAAAGCCATTGCCTAGGTTAGAGGAGAGTAGTAGGCTCGTTGTACCCAGATTGTGCAGTTAAATGGATTGCCATTACATTACACCCGTAGCAGAGGTTCCAATTTTACGAGTGCACTTCTGTCTGAAAATTGAAGGGAATTTTTTCGACGAAGTCGATTCGCATTTTTTTTTTTACTTGGAGGGAGAAGTAGAGTACTATTATCCACCCTTGTGTTGCTTGAGCATTTTGGATAGGGTTATTTTCTTCTCTCTATATATCCCTGTAATAAATTGGTCTTGTACTGTTACTGCAGATCTCCATTTTTATTACTTGACGTTTTGCCAGACTATGTTTGAATACATGATTCAATCTAAGGTCCCATTTATTGGACAACGGTGATATTTGCTAGCATAAACTATCACCATCATAGTATAATAATCATTTTCTTCGCCTTTAAATATGATGACTTATCACTGTTGGTGCTATTCTCCTTTGTTTTCCAGGACAATTATTTAACCTGCTAGCATTCAGTTTTTCTTTTACCAAATATGCAGGAAATTTCTTGAGGATTGAGTTAGGGGGTGGAAAATAGCATCACGCAGAGCATTTCCAATGCATGATGTGGATTGTAGGGAAAAAAATGTTGCCATGTTAGTGAAATAAACTGTCTAAAACATATTTTTTTCTCCAATGTACTGTGTCGTGGATCCTGATAAGCTGACACTGGTAAAAATTTAAAAAAAATAAATAAATAAATAGATATTGTCGGCAAATAATTGAGGGAAAAAAGGCGTGCTGCTGGCTGCACCAATTTTTTCGAGGGGAAAAAGGTGGAAGGCAAGGAGGAAGAAAACGAAGAGACAATGCACAAGGATTTGGGGGAAATTTTCATCCTTGAAAAGCCTGTTCGTGCACTTACTCCACCTCCGGCCTACCCCACCCTGCCCAACTCCATCCGAAGTCCATCCATCTTTCAGTTCGGTGATTGGCGGTAGAAAAATCTCCGATCACCTAAAGCTTCAATTTAGGAAAAATACAATTAAGTTCACGTTCGATACAAATTCTTTAAAATTTATTTTTCTTCAAACTCTTATTTAGCCTTTGTTTGGTATACATTAAAATTTTCATTCTCATTCTTCTACTCATTTTTAATCATATATTCTCAAAATAATATTTTTCATCACATCAATAATTTTTCTTTCTTTTTCAACCACACATTCTTCATCAATCTACTATTTCAGAATACATTTTTTCATAAAATAATTTTACACGTAAATTTAAAATATTTCATTGCTTTTTAATAATAAATTCTCGGAAAGCATTACTTTTTGCAAAATCTGTTCTCAAACAAGGTCTAAATTGCTTGTGTTGAGTTTGGAGAATACATAAAGAAATTTCTTGAATACTTTGGTTGCGTGGGTTGCTTTCGATTACTATCTGACTTTACACAGAAAAAATCTGTGTTTTTCAATAATACCAAAAGGAGAATGATATTTGGAGACAATGGATATATGGGTTTTGAAGAATCAATTAATCTCAGAAAATTTTATTTAGAGATGATGATTTTTGGCTCTTGAATAATCAATTAGTCAGAGATT
>CAIGRF010168943.1:43988-55144 GCA_903798235.1 Fraxinus ornus
TGAAGTGGTAGTACCAGTGGTATGTGACCAATTATTTGATTATCTGTGATCAAGTATTTAACTGTGATATAAAAATTTGACAATGTGACTGAAAATAATCCGTGACTAACAAATTTGAAAACAATCAATGAAATTAACTGTGACCTATAATTTTTTGAATTTGTGACATCGAAATCATCAGTGACTAATTAATTTGATAAATTGTAACCTATAATTATGTATATGTGACCATTAATTGTATAATTGTGACCTAATTAATAAATATTTTGAATTGTTAAACTATCTACATGACTTTTGAATTGGTGTAAACCACACACCTGAAATATGAAATTTTTCCCAACAATTATATACATGGACAACAAAGTTAAAAGGTTATTTCAAAATAAGAAAATTATTCATGTTTGTTGTTCGGGTTTGCTAAAATTAATAATTGATCACAGTCACACATCTACTATAATTATTTTTAAAATACATTTTTCCCTTTTTTTTTCTTTTAATCACACATTTTTTAATAAAATAATATTACTCACAAACCCAATTTTTTTTCTTATTTTCTAACCACATATTGTCCTTCAATTTTTTTCTTATTTTCTAACCACGTATTCTCCTTCAATTTATTATTCCAAAATACATTTTTACCGAACAAAAAATATAAAATGGAGCTCAAACAGGCATATAAGCTTATTAGCCAAACACGTAATAGGAGGATGAAGTCCTCAACGAGTGCCACTTGTACTAAGACTTCACCTTAACCTCCTCATCTTGCAAACCACCACAAATGTCACTAACTTCTCCCTGAAAACACTCCTCGCTCTAAATTCCCCCAATTTTCGTCACCGGCAGATTAAAAAAAGCGTTTCTTGATCTGCAGATAATTTTATACTTACAAACAACAATTTGAGTCAAGAAACATACACTGTTTAGAATACATAAAAATGTCAGGTGGGGTTGGTCCATCAATTGACATAGGTCTCCCTAAAGAAAAAATTCAAGAACCAGATGTCAACAAGACAACAACCTTAAAGCCCACAAGAAATCCTCAAACTCGCCGAGGTTTATTCACTTTCCGACAGCTTAATGCACTCGCAGTAATCATCGTACTCTCTGCAAGTGGTATGGTAAGCATTGAGGACTTTGCTTTTGTGATCTTCTCGATAATCTACATGTATTTCATATCAAAAACTGCATTCCCGGCCACATCCTCTCTTTCCGATCCTCCAGTATTCGGAAAAACTAACAAAATCCTCAGTATTTACGTGTTTTTCGCGGCCGTGATCGGATTATTCCTTCCCATAGCATACATTTTTGAGGGTATATTTGAAGGAGACAAAGAGGGGATAAAAGCAGCAGCACCCCACGTTTTTCTTTTATCTAGTCAAGTTTTCATGGAAGGGCTTTCCTTTTCGGGAAACTTTTCATTACCTATTCGTGTTTTCGTCCCGGTTTTTTACAATTCGAGAAGGATTTTCACCATTGTTGAATGGTTGAGGAGTGAAATTTCTAAGGTGGAAGCTGAATATGGTGGGAGCAGTAGAAGATTGTACATTGGGAGAGCACTTGCCATTGCAAATATGGCCTTTTGGTGTTTCAATCTGTTTGGATTCTTGTTGCCTGTCTTTCTCCCCAAGGCTTTCAAGATATATTACGCTAACAAGAAAGATTAAGGACTGAGTTTAAGATTTGAAATCAGGGTTCGATTTTGTTCATTTTCTTCTCTAGTTTGTTGTAATCTACTTAATGATCAAATGTTCGGTGAATCGAGGACGTAAGCTGTATGTTTTATTTTGTTTTCTTTATTAAATCTGCAATAAATTAAAGTTCTTGACACGCCTTCGTAGTGGCAAAAGCATTTGTTTTAAGGTCCATATATTGACATAGGTCTCCTCCCTAAAGAACAGATTCAAGAACCAGACCTCAACAGGACAATAACGTTTAAGCCCACAAAATTCCTCATTACTAGCCGACGTTTTTTCGCATTTCGACATCNGCAGATTAAAAAAAGCGTTTCTTGATCTGCAGATAATTTTATACTTACAAACAACAATTTGAGTCAAGAAACATACACTGTTTAGAATACATAAAAATGTCAGGTGGGGTTGGTCCATCAATTGACATAGGTCTCCCTAAAGAAAAAATTCAAGAACCAGATGTCAACAAGACAACAACCTTACAGCCCACAAGAAATCCTCAAACTCGCCGAGGTTTATTCACTTTCCGACAGCTTAATGCACTCGCAGTAATCATCGTACTCTCTGCAAGTGGTATGGTAAGCATTGAGGACTTTGCTTTTGTGATCTTCTCGATAATCTACATGTATTTCATATCAAAAACTGCCTTCCCGGCCACATCCTCTCTTTCCGATCCTCCAGTATTCGGAAAAACTAACAAAATCCTCAGTATTTACGTGTTTTTCGCGGCCGTGATCGGATTATTCCTTCCCATAGCATACATTTTTGAGGGTATATTTGAAGGAGACAAAGAGGGGATAAAAGCAGCAGCACCCCACGTTTTTCTTTTATCTAGTCAAGTTTTCATGGAAGGGCTTTCCTTTTCGGGAAACTTTTCATTACCTATTCGTGTTTTCGTCCCGGTTTTTTACAATTCGAGAAGGATTTTCACCATTGTTGAATGGTTGAGGAGTGAAATTTCTAAGGTGGAAGCTGAATATGGTGGGAGCAGTAGAAGATTGTACATTGGGAGAGCACTTGCCATTGCAAATATGGCCTTTTGGTGTTTCAATCTGTTTGGATTCTTGTTGCCTGTCTTTCTCCCCAAGGCTTTCAAGATATATTACTCTAACAAGAAAGATTAAGGACTGAGTTTAAGATTTGAAATCAGGGTTCGATTTTGTTCATTTTCTTCTCTAGTTTGTTGTAATCTACTTAATGATCAAATGCTCGGTGAATCGAGGACGTAAGCTGTATGTTTTATTTTGTTTTCTTTATTAAATCTGCAATAAATTAAAGTTCTCGACATGCCTTCGTAGTGGCAAAAGCATTTGTTTTAAGGTCCATATATTGATATAGGTCTCCTCCCTAAAGAACAGATTCAAGAACCAGACCTCAACAGGACAATAACGTTTAAGCCCACAAAATTCCTCATTACTAGCCGACGTTTTTTCGCATTTCGACATCTAAATGCACCTGCAGTAATCAACGTAGTCTCTTCTGCATCAGGATTTTGCTTTCATAATCTTGTCAATAATCTACACGAATGTGGCATCGAAAACTGCATTCCCAGCCAGACCTACTTTTTTCCCCTTAGCATTAGGAGAAAAATAAAAAAAATAACCATAGTTTAGCATTTCTTCCATGGTATACATTTTTGAAGGAGATGATGCTATAAAGGCAGCAGCGCCTCACGTATTTCTTTTAACCGGTCACGATTTCATGGAAGGGCTTGTGCTTTGGTGTCGTTACCTGTTCGTTTTTTCGTGCCAGCTTTTTACTATTCAAGGAGATTTTTCACCATTGTTAAGGATTGAAATTTTCATTGTGGAAATAGAATGTGGTGGCAGCAGTCTCAATCTTTTTGCATTCTTCATTCAAGATCCATTGCTCCAACAGGAGGGTTAAGAACTGAATTTTATGGATGTATTATGAGGCTTTGAGCACTCTTAAAATTATGGGGGCTTGAAATTTCTGATATTAACTTTAATAACTGAAAACCATAATAACTTCGAAAGATGATGATTTCAGAAAACTGCTTCCCGTCCAGTGGTCATCTAAATGGCATCAAGTTACAAATAATATATATATGCGTGGGTATATATATTTTCTCATCGTCTTTGCTTCTCCAATGTTTAACCTAGATTTCCAACAAATAAGGTAGCACAAACTCAAATTTCAGATCGTTTAGCACTTGCATGTATTCGACATGAAAATGTTGCCATAATCTTAGATCATAAATAAGAGCTACATTCATCAAAATCATCTTAAACTGAAAGAGAAACGAGAAAATTGCTGTGATCATGACCATCATCTCCCGTCCAAACCTGCTAAAAAATAAAATAAAAAATAAAAAATTCATGGTTTCTATAAAACCGCTTCTAACGAAGTTATCTTGTTCTGCCCAGCACTGTGTAAGTGTTACAGAGTTCTGATGTTTGGCTAATAAGTTCAAAAATAACACTTACCTTCAAGTAACATTTTGTATTCAAAGATATTGGGATAAGTAACTTTTTTTCTGATGTTTGGCTAATAAGTTCAAAAATAACACTTACCTTCAAGTAACATTTTGTATTCAAAGATATTTGGATAAGTTACTTTTTACTTTAAAGTAAAAAAGTTACTTATTTTAAAAATAACTTTTAGCTTCAAGTCAAAATAAGCAACTTATTTCCAATTTTTTTAAGAAAAAATATCATTCATTTTCAAACTTATTTACTTGGATGTGAACTTTTTAAACTTAGACAAACTAGCTCTTGGGGGGGCAATACTTGATACCTATTCATTTAGTTTTCCTGTCTCTCTTTCCCCCACGAAGGGTGAATTATTAGTCGAGGAAGAAACTAGTTCTCTGGGCTAAAAATGGTAGCAAAGTTTTAGTTATGAGATCATCATACTGCATAACCGATTTAACTTTATAAATGCAGCTTACCTGTACATCTCTTTAAAGATCCATTTCCATTGATAATTACTGGTACAAGACGTCTTTCTTGATCAAATGATAACAGCTCCTGCATTCTTTCAGGGGCCAAACAGAATTCAATCTCCGTGCAAAATCCTCAACCTCCCTGTAAGTAGGGAAAGCAAAAGGATTATTAGATTCATATAGTTCCACTTAACCAAATTCAAAACAAAATCAAGATTTCAAAATCTTGAAATCATGCACTTCCCTTAATTCAGTTCAGTTAGCCTAAACCAAATTTATTTGGGATCATTTTGATGGATCCTTTCTTCTGTTCGTCTCTACCAGGGTTCATTTCTTAAATAAATTGCAAAAGACCAAATCCCTTTCAAAACCTCATTCACTGGGATCATACATCGGCATCTACTTCTAGGTTCTAGTCCCATCACTTTCCTGACCTTGTATCTGAAGGCAGTCTTCAAATTTCATAAAACTATCAGTTCTCCCCCAGTCCCAGAATTTATGTCCAGTTAGTACGGCCTTAATCAATTACGAATCAATACACGTCCCCTCTACCTCTTCTTGTTCTATAATCATTGATCTTAACATCCTCATTTCAGACATACTTATTATGTTTAATGATTTTCCTAATTTTCCAACTATTGCAACACTGTCCCACATAGCATTCCTGATGCTTCTGTGTGTATTGAACTCTTCACTTTCATTTGTCACTCACTTGAATCTTCAAAAGTCACACACACCCCCAACTATCTTGGCATTCCCTCTTCCTTTAGTAATAGAAGAGAGCTAACAACATTATTTCATTTTATCCACTAATCCAATATTTAAAGGAATAAAAATTGAGAGCAGGCAATAGATGAAAAATGAAAAGGGAACACCAAGATTCACATGGATGAAGAATGACGAATTTGAGGGAGAACTAGGGGTAGGGGTGGGAAGAATTAGTTTTTACTGCAGAATACTTCACCTTCAGAATCAAGTTCACTCACAACAAAATTATCATACTAATAAGCAGGCTTACAACACCGTAAAATAAGTAGGTAATAACAGGGGGACAGCGATAATGTTTCTTTCCAATCATGAGTAAAAATGACAGTTATTGTATGACCAAATAAGTTGTCAACAACAAATGCAGATGTGCACAATAATTTAAAATTTGATATCAATTCCATGGAGAAACATCATGGAACTTGAATATAAATATGTCACAACCATCACACCTGTCAAGTTGTTCTTTCATCACTGGATCTAACTCATCATCTATATCACCCTCGTTGAAGCCCAGCTTGGGTGAAAATATAACAGATGCCATGTCTTTAGACATTGAAGTTTTACTCGGCGAGGCAACATTATTATTGTCACTATTGATGCAGCCAGAAGAGAAACTATTTGATTCCTAAAGTATCAAGAGAGATCCACAGAATCAACGAAGGATCATATAGTTTTCTTTCTCATTAAAAGACAAAACAAAAGTCATAACTATATCATTAGGTAACAGAGAGAGAGCATGGAAGGAGCCAACCTTATTGTCTCCATTTTCATTGTTTAAAGAAGAATTTCTTAGCTGTTCTTTCCTCCTCCTGCTTTTCCTTTTGTTCTTAGTAGCTCTAGCCCCTTTTGAATCTGTAGACCACATAGCAGAGAAGTATTGAAGAAAAAATAACAGAGGAAAAGTTTTTAATACGACCATTTATGAAAAATAAACTTTCTTTAGAACTTCAAAGTTTCAGGCAAACAGCTCATGGACAATAAGCTTACCAAAGAAACACTTATGACAGTTCGCCTTAAGATAACTAAAAGAATGTGCATGTGTGTATGAATGCAACATACAGACCAGGAAGAAAATTAATACTGACAATACTGAAGCTAAAACACAAATTAAACCATATTTTAATGCAACATATAAAGCTCAATAGCAAATAAAGATTGCAAATTAAAGCCATTTTCAAGGACTTTTAAACTTCAATCGACTAGCTGAGACAGCAGTCTGCTGTCTCATCGACGACTTACGAGTTCATCAAGGAGAATGAGTCATTATAAAGGAGTTGAAAATGTCAATTACACGAATGCAAAAAGGATGTCTTCATTGAATAGAATGGGTTGACAATTTGCAGTACCTCCAATTCCACCATTTATAAAGGACAAAAGATCATCAACTGAGCGTTCATCCACAGGTTGCTCTTCTTCAACCTCAATATTCTAAAGGTTACGAAATGCAGTTTCCATTAGCACAAATATGCACGTTATAATTATGAGACATGTTACTATGCTGTCAGTAGTTAAATAAATTTCGGCAATTCTAAATGTCAAATTGCAATTCAACAGCCTAGTATTGCACCTATTATAATCATATAGCAAAGGCTAGAAACAAGAGTAGATCTTCAATCACCTTTAGATTCTGTCTAACTTTTAATTCCCTCCTTTTTCTTGCATATAATCGATTCAAAAGCCTGATACGTGGATCATCAGATATATTTCTCAAGGGTTCCAACTTCTCCTCCTGCAATATATAAATAATACCAGTATCAGATAAAGAAAGACGATGAGGACTGTATATTTGTTCATCTTCTAGCAACAGGTACCTCTGTCAGATCATCAGGTAAATGAAAGGCTTCACGTATTTCCTCAGGAGTTTTTCCTTCAATCATCCGGGCAAGTGCACGACTGGTCAGATCAACCAAAGGCCTCAGTTGGAGGCTATCCGCAGCAGATGTCAACTCACATAGTTTCTTCGTATCTAACCGGACAAACTTCTCATCAAAAGTTTTCCTCTCCTAGATATGCAGAAGGAGCAAACTCAATTCTTCATTAAACAGGAACCTTTTCTATATATTGAAGAAAACTGTCTTCAATAATATGCATACAAAGCATATTGATTACTGTATTGCAAGACCAAATGGTGTAAATCAACTGATCCTGCTTGGTTGCACACAGAGATGAAGAACCAGCGTATGTCCAAATTATATTAATTAACGAAGCAGAACATAGAAAACAATACAAAGACGGTGAAAAGATCCCCTCCCTGGGTTGACCACGGGATGGGGAGATGGGGGTGGAGAGTTCATATTCAGCCAAAAATGAGAAGGTTTCAGACCTTATTGGATCGACCTGGTACTTGGTGAAATTGACAATAGTCAAGTATTAAACCCAACATAGCAGCATTAACTCTTTGAGGAAGGGGTATGGCATAATTTTTGGAGGATCCCATGCCTGTTTGTAGTACTTCCTGACATATCATAGGACAAAACATTGCAACCTCTTCCTCCACTTGTTGAATCGAACCTTCAGTGGTTTGAAGCCAGATAAATGATTTCATCTATATATAGGGGAAACCATTAAAAAAATAATATGAATCAACTATAATACCTCAACACAAGCAAATATTATGGTAACTTAAGAACAATATATCTACTAAAGATCTAAAAGTCCAAAGCTTGCATCACAAATCACATATGGCAACTTCACACTTGGGTGGCTTTACAAGCAAGATCTTCGAGTAATCACACAGGAAAGACCTCAATATAATTCTCACTGTCTATGTTTTTCAGACCATTTGCAAGAAAAAAAATTATCATTTGATAAAGGCAAAAATATGATGGTTATATTGCCATTCATTCTGATTTATTTTATTTAGATAATAATTGTGTCATTGAACTGAACATCATGGAACAAGGACGTCCCCATAATTCAAGCTAAACAAGAAACATTCTCATTTCTCAGAAAGGAGGAAAAAGTTTCCTCTTCCTAGTCGCCGAGTAAATCAATGTGATATATCGTAGCTCTTATCCAGCAGCATTTCAATAACACTTAGCTTAAGTCATGGGGTAAATAGCCCTTCAACGTGGTGGTGTTCTACCATAAATATTTTGAAATGAAATATAAAGTAGGATTGGTGACATCACTGCTGTTTAAGTATATTCAATCTATAACCCCCAATAAACAATAGGAAATAGAGAGTGAAAATGAGAACGAAATGTTTCACAGGGAAAGAACTAGAATCAGAAGAATGGGTATCAAAAGAAACATGGGATGCAAATATCCAGTTACTAAAGACTGGAAAAGAGTAACCTTCACACTTGTGTCATTAAGATCTATTTCTGTATTATATTCTGTGTAAGAATAACTGAAGTATAAAATAATCCTTCCACAAACCTCTGGTTTGACAACTGCCATGGAACCTTCTGACATTAGATGATCACAGGGACAAATATTTTACATATGCATCTTGGAGTCAGAAGTGAGGAAGCAACAAATAAAATTGACGGCTTCTCTTCTCCAGAAAACAAACTTCGTAAAGTGACCATAAAGTCTTCGCTAGGGGCACGATCCAAATTGCAATAAAAAGTGGGCGCACTTAAAATGAAACCTTCATCAGATCTTCAAGTTCTGCCCCAGTTAAACCGTGGGACATTAGTGAGAGGCTATGCCTGAACGATGACTACAGTCCAACCTGTTCAAAACAATAAATGAAGTTTAAAACTTTTGTGCCAAAAGAAAAAGAACGCATCGAACAAACCGAAAGTCCTAGGCTAGAGAAGAAAAACTGAGAAACGAAATAGAGAAGTGACACAGAACACAAACTATGTAATCCCCCAATAAGAGTGCATTTATATCCATACTCATGTTATTGGGTCAGAATTCAGAATGGGTGACAACTATGCATACCATGATAAGATCAATCGTGCACATAAAATTTAACCATGAGAAAAATTGAAGAGAAGATGAAAAGAAAGAGAAAAAGAGAGATTTTGTTCCACTCAAAAAAAAATATTCTTATCATAGGAAAGAAAAGTAACTTCTTTGCCACAGAAACAATCCTAAATACCGACATTTTCTTTCTGTGGGGTGAGATATATGGGAAGATGTACCTCAAACTATTTAAAAATGCCAATTTACACAGAATTTATTTCATTTGCGGAAATATTTTTCATTTATTGAACTGATGACCAGCGAAACTTACTATTTCGCTGTATACGCAGAGTCCACTTAGAAAATGATTTCTAAATCAACAACCACAACTGATAAAGCCACGAATTTACTGTCGAACCTCAATTATTTGCAACCATATATGTACAGAACGCTGGCAAGTGAGCATAAAAGAAATATCTATCAAATCTAGTACTTACTGCCTAACAAATATTGAATCATCAAAAGGCTGAACTAACGCAACATACAACGCACAAGACTAATCAGGGACTTCAAAAAAATGGGGTCTTTCATGTCAAAAATTGAAAAATAAGGCATCCCCAAAAAAAAAAAGAATGATGGGTGCATCTTGAACTTAACGTAACACAGAAAAGATAACCGTCTCTGAAATAATTGACAAGATAGTGTTGCCCTCATCAGGAAATATCTGATTGCATCAGTTAAAGAAACCCAATTTCTTGGAAACAATTTACTGAAGACTCCAAAAAATAAAATGAACTAAAACTAATTGCAGTGTGACAGTCACCTTCAATTTTTACAATTTCTCTCGCTAGTGACTATAATCAGTATAAGCCAAAAATTATTAAAAAAATAATAAATAAATAAAACCGCGCACACACATACAAAAACACAAAAAATGAAGCGTGTAAAAAACCAACTTAAATAAATAGAATTCAGAATATTGCAGCAAAATACATACCGACAATAATCATAGTCTCAATCCAAAATTAAAATATTACAACGGCAAAACTAGAAGGAATTTAACACGGATTTCAATCAATACTTTCATAAAATTCGATCTATAATCTTTAATTTTAAAAAAAAGTAATGAATAAAAGTACCACAAATATAATTAATGTGCTATAATTATCCATTGAATTTATCACGTACCTAAGAAAAACAGAATATTGAAGGAACTCAAGGAAGCTTTCAGTATATAGTCAAAACAGAAAAATAAATAAATAAATAAAATTAGATAAATAGGGTTTCTAAAGAAACGAGAGAACAGTGGTATACGAGTTTTTTTTTTTTTTAATTGTTTATTAAATTCGTGTGATGTATAGGTTTCCATTGGGTGCGGGCACGTGGCTATTTGGGGGGTGGCAGTTGCTGGTTACTGATTCGATTGTGCCGACTTTATTCATTTTCAAATATAGCACTACAAACTATCTCTAACCTTTCGTAACAGTTATATAGTTTTGATCCAGCATTAGAATTTGAATTAAAGTAAATAATTAATTTTAATTCCACATTTTATTTTATAGGATTCGTAATTTTTTAATTACATATTTTATCAACTTTTATTAAAATTTACTTTTTTATCTACACTAAACAGGACGCTAATTGTTTTAATTTTTAACAATTTTATAATTTTAATTACATAAGATTAATATTAAATAAATTATAATACATTTTGGTAAATAATTAATATTTTAAATACTTGTCAGTTAATTACTATTTAATATATATATATATATGTTGGAAATGGTGCCATATTTGACCACAAATGGGTCAACTTTGACCACAATTTTAAGTGGGACCCGATGTTCGATTTATCGAAATTAATGTTCAATTAAATTCTACGTTCCGAGTAGATGAGTGTAGAATATTTAATTGTGAAAAACCATTTCAATATGAAT
>CAIGRF010168968.1:0-14408 GCA_903798235.1 Fraxinus ornus
AAAAAAAAAAAAAAATTATCCATTAATAAATTATCTAAAGTAAACAAAAATAAAAAATAAAAATAAAGAAGTGAGAATTACCTTTCTTTGAAGTAGAATCATCTTCAAGATCAAGAACACATACGGGTATTGAAGCAGGACTCCTCTTGAGCTTTGTGTTTTCTGAAAATTAAAAAGAATAATAGGGCAATTTTCTAAAGAGATAAAGTAAACACTGGCGGATGAATCTGGAGAATAAAAATTATTTACATGAATTCCAAATACCGTTGGCGGCTTCAGAAGAGATGGTTCCAGTTCCCCGCCTCTGATTTTAGACTCTAATCGCTACAAAACAGCCAACACAATCCCTTTTGCTCCATCTCCCAGTTTCTTATGGGTTTCTTGTTATTCCGGTTCCGGGAAGAGATTTTCTGTTAAGCCTTCCATTTCAATAGTAGGGTACATAGATGAAGAGGGATTTTTGCACGATTTGAAAGAAGTTGAGAAGTGTTTTTTGGGTTAAAAAAAAAAACCATCCTCGGTTGCAGTGTCACTCATCTCCGACAGCTCAGGCTTGTGATGCCTTATTGTTCTTCTTCTGCTTCCGGCATCTCTACTCAACAGGTATCTGGTTGCTCTCAATGGAAGGTGAAAAGAAAGAAAAGGTGAGTTAAAGTGAGGAGGAGAATAGGGTATACAAGGAGCCTGTTTGGAGGAAATTTTACTGTCA
Source organism: Fraxinus ornus (assembly GCA_903798235.1). Lineage (NCBI taxonomy): Eukaryota > Viridiplantae > Streptophyta > Magnoliopsida > Lamiales > Oleaceae > Fraxinus > Fraxinus ornus. Next base: position 710 of record CAIGRF010168968.1, read on the forward strand.
TTAAATCTGTCCACCATTTCAAATTGCTTGACACGAAATCAAATTGCAACTGACAGATTCTTGCTTTTCAATTAAGTCATTCACTTGACAAAATTACCCTCACAATGAATTTTGAACATTACACTGGTTGAGATAATAATTGAGGATGAAAATGTAAATCAGGGAGAGAGAAAGAATCTTACGCAGTGGACTTTGTTAGAAGTGTGGAAAATGAAAGAAAAAATTTCCTAGAGCAAGTTATTATTCTTAAAGGTTGGGAACCAGATAATGAAAGGTGGAGGGCACTAAAAAGCTACAGTAAATGACTTGTGTTAATGAAACGTGGAAAGTAGTAAACATCTACAGTAATTAGAATTTTTTGTGAAAGAACAATGGAAAGCATTAAAGGGAATAATGCAAAACCAGTTAAACCACATTTTGGAACCAATTAAGTGTAAAATCTTTGCCTCAAGATGAGATCCTCTCTTGCAAGGTAAAGGTAGATTTAGGGTATATTTAAGCCACGTTATTTTGAAAAAATGTATTCTGAAATAGTAGATTGATGAAGAATATGTAATTAAAAAAGAAGAAAAAATTATTGATGTGATTGAAAATATTATTTTATTGAAAAATGTGATTGAAAATATTATTTTATTTTATTGAAAAATGTGTGGTTGAAAATTAGTAGAAGAATGAAAATAAAAATCTTAATATAATTAGGCTTATACAATGTCAATTTCTCAATCATCGTGTTTTCCAACAAATTATAGTACTTTTGTACCTAGAGAATAAGTGGGTGTTTGGTGTGCTTAGAATTAGATTTTTAGTAGATTGTAATATTAGTTTTTGAAATGTATGGTTGAAAAGTTGTAGGACTCATGAAAGATATTGTTAATATTGATTATTTGATTTTGACTTAGATTAAAATCTGATTTTAATCTGAAACAAACAGGACATAAATTGAGTGAGTTAAAACTTAAAAGTAGAAAGTTTATTACAATATTGGAATTGGAGCAACTGGTCCATGACCTTTTCTGATCTTACGAATTTGGTCCAAACATTTAAATCGTGGCATTAACCATCACAAACATTTGCATCTTTCACAATTTGTCATTTTAGATAAACTCTGTCCAAATTGACATTAAGTCGCCTGAGCCTTTTTTTTTTAACATTTGATTCAATATTTTATGTTACAAATATACGTTTTAAGCGATTTAAAATTTGTTGGAAATATTAAAGTGTGGCGATGATAAATATATGGTCGATAAATTTTAAATATCAAAAATAATTTTACATTAATTGTAAAACGTAAAAAGCATACCCACATGCCACAGCCCACAAAATGTAATCCCGACTACAGACACCCCTCATTCTTCGTCAAATCTCTTCTCTGCGCGACAGGCGACTGCGCCGCGACTCCGCCAACGCCAACCCCTCATTAAGACAAGGTTGCATAATAGAATAGAAGTTGATTTTTTGTCCAATACCAGGCTTGCGTATATAGAGAATGAGATTGTTGATACTTTTTCAGTAGATTCTCTTATTGATAAGTTTGAAGTGATGAGGACTAGAAGAGACAAATTTCAGATGTCCAAGTCATCTCTACCATCTGTTATATAGATAGACCGTTTACTTTTTGTCTTTTTTATGTTCATCTAACGTTCATATTTTCAATTTATATAGCGTTAAAGCACGTGAGCTGGACTTCGATGATCAAAAATTAAGAAGGAAGAATTATTCTTTGTCTCTTTGATTCTTAAATGATAAAGAGTAATATAAAGCATACTTATGTACCTCAATAATGAGATAAGGTTCATATTTCTCGATAAACATTTTTTTATTCACATTATAAGTTGTATTGAAATATGTCCTCCTTGTACTATAACATATAATATTAGTGCATTAATGACCCGAACACTTGGTGCTTCGTCAAGCTTGGTTCTATCAAAATGGGCTCATTCAATCTTATTGGCAACGAGGTAGATTTGATGCGAGTCGACCATTCTGCGTGCCGCACTGTCAAGGATTTTTCTCCACGTTTTCTCGTGCTCCGGTTAAATTCGGAGCAGGTTGAGTTTGAGGCACTCCCCTCGTTTATTTTATTTAAACAGGGCAGAGCACCTAAAATTTATCATACCCTGCCTCGATCCCAAGACAGATAAGGAAAAAAACTCGTTCTTCCCCAGTCCCATCCCACCAAACCAACGAGACGAATAACTTTTGCGTCGTAGGCTTTTTTTATTTGGTTGATATAGAAGGTATATAAACATGTTTATGACCAAAAAAATAAAAAAAATAAATCAATGACATTTAGGAATATGTTAACAAAGTCGGATAGAAATTTTCTTAATACTTTGATAATGAATATTATACTTACAATTAATTACCTTAGTTTTAAATTTTAAACAATTAAAACATTTTGTTTGTTGCATACCGTTCTCAGCGATCAATATTAAAGTCGTTGAATGTCGAACACTATTTGGCGGCAAATTTGATTTGGTAACGTGGTTGTTATCAACTTTCTACAACTATAAATATTTGGTCGTTGAATGTCACTTTTAACTACTAAATAGTACTAGTCGATGAATGTCAAATTTTTCTATAATTCCAACAATGAGATACAATTAGTTGTTGGTTTCCTATATTAACGACCATAAACTATGGTTATTGAATATCAACAAATATTTTGACTATATTTTTTGATTTGATGCTCACTCACAACGATCAATATTAATTTGATAACAAAAATATAATATTAACAACTAATTTTTTTTGTCGTCGTAACATATTTCGATCTAATTCAAATTCGATTGTTCACCATCCATTTTCTACGATCAAACTCACCTTTTAGTTGTTGAAAACAATTTCTAATAATCAGATTTATTTGGTCGTTTAAACATTAGTTGTCAAATATCATTTTTCCTGTAGTGTTTGTTGTACAATTCAGAGTTAAGAGAATATTGACAATTTCTTTGAGCAGAAAAGAGTAATTTCTTTGTAATTCAATTAGTTAGAACTTTTTGTCTTTATTGGATTAAAAGAAAAATTATCCTACTTCAATTGACTAGAGATTTATAAGTAAGAAGATTAATATATTTTTCTAATTCAATCGACTAGAATTTCCTACTAATAATATGTTATAAACTAGAATGAAAATGTAAGAAAATGATAATATATTTTTCTAATTCAATTGACTAGAATTTCCTACTAATAATATGTTATAAACTAGAATGAAAATGTAAGAAAATGAAGAAATCAATAGACTTGCGTGTGTATTTCATTGAGAACCAATGTCTCATATTTATAGGTTACATTAGAATTGTAGCGGTACAATAAATGTTTAACTTATCACCCTTTTTATTAAAATGATAAATAATATTTTGTCATTTAATATTACGAACCAACAGATAGATAATAATTTATTTTCTTTCACATTTGAGCATCATTATAACACAACTTAAAATAATAATCTAGAAATTAAATATTTTATTTATTTGTTTTATTATCTTGCATTTTTTTTTTTCTAACAGAAATTGACAGAGTTTGAACTTTGAACGTAACGTCCTTCTTTGATATTGATAAAAGCAGCCATGGAACTTTTTCAAAAAGAAGTTAAAATATTAGGGGAAATTTGCGGTTTTGGCAACCTATATAGACTTTATAGTAACTTTAATCTCCAACATATTTATCTTTGCAACATTGTCCCAAACTTATTAGTTTTTATGCATCTTTAATCCCAATCTGATACTTTCCATTAGTTTAACAATTAAACAGACACATGCTCCTCTAATAGCGTAAATGATTAATAAATTAAATAGTAATGACTTAATTATCTTTTCAATGTTAACTTCAACGATTAAATGAACAGAGTATAGAAAACTTCCCACAGAATTTTACCAGAAAACTCACAAAGTGCAGGCCCCACCGTGTATTTATTTTAAAAAATGTGCGGGACCCACGTGTGTGTGTGTGTGTGAATATTCTGATGAAATTCTGTGGGTTTGGCTTCTGTACATGAAGCAAAGTTTTTAAATGAATGGAACTTTATCATTGATGATCAAGGAAAATATTTAATGAATGGTCGTATATTCACATATGGTAGGACTACTCAAATTATGACACCTTGGAGCTTGAATCTCACAAATCACGATCACGATAGCTTGACATTCAAGACGGTAAGAGATAGAAAAATATAGTACATTGAAGGTTGAAATTTCGTAATTTGAATGATTTGAAATATCGTAATTAATTGAACGATCTTATCACTGGTGCATTATGATTGTCATCAATGTTTTATTATCGTCTACCATCATTCATTAAAATATTAAATAATTTTGTAACAAAATTAGCCGAAAGCATTGACTGAGTTGCCTCCTTGTGACCAACTTATATGGCCAGCCTTTAACTTCATTGTGATCTCTTATCCTCCACCCCACCACATGTACATACAAAACAACCCATGGATACAAATACACACTACCTATGGTAAGAAAAGTCTAAAGAGGCATTAAACATTTAGAGAGACATGTGCATACAAAACAACCCATAGATACAAATACACACTACCTATAGTAAGAAAAGTCTAAAGAGGCATTAAACATTTAGAGAGAGAGAGAGAGAGGGGAGAGATTTGTGTGTGTACAAATCTTGAATGGCTGGATTACAGAGATCTGCAGTATCATTCAGGCGACAGGGATCCTCGGGATTAGTATGGGAAGACAAATTCTTGAATGAATTGACTCAAATGGCTAATCAAAAAGCTGAAACTGAAAATAAAGCTCAACAAGAACAAGAAGTTAAAGAAGAATCAACAGCAGCAGAAGCACCACCACCTAGGAATTCATCCAGAACCGCCGGGTTGACGATCGAAAGGAGCCGATCCAACGGCGGAGGAAGGGGATACCGTATCGGAAGAGTATCTCCGGCGATAGAGCCGCCGTCTCCCAAGGTTTCGGCTTGTGGATGTTGCAGCGCTTTCGCAAAAAATGACAAGAACCGACGCCGGCCACACAAGTCCGGCAAGCGTAAGATGTAAAATTTATGCAAAAGATGGTGTTACCCGGTGATCAAATTGTCATATTTCCATGCTGTTCTTGTTATTTTTCTTTTTCTTTTTTTCCCTCTCTCTCTACGTTATCTTTCATGTATAGGGTTTAGGAATAGATCTATGAATTTTTAATCAGTTTGGGTTAATATAATATATATGTGCATAATGTTTTTATCCTGGAAATTGTTACAGATTTTAAGGTTTTTGATGTTTTCAATGTACAAAACCAATTGTAGCCACAAAATTGGCGTGGATTTCACCGAAATAGAAATACAGGGCATGAGAATTTTTCATGTGTGAGAGAGAGGCACTGAAATAGAGGGATTAGGGAATGATATGATAGAAAATGGGGATCTTTCCTCCCAATGTGATTTTAGTAATTTGGAGTGTGAGGTGTCGAAATATGAATGGATGAGTCCTATAAAGTGTATGTACAAGAATCAAGATCGACGAGACTCTGTTCATAACTTTTGAGTAACCTGCGTTCCAAGTGTAGTAATTTGAGTAAACGAATTCTAACACGTGTATATAAGATTGCCCGCCAGTTGCCCCACTTAAGTTCTTCTCTCTTGTTTGTGAGAGAGAATGGGTGGAGGGATTAGGGAATGAACAAAATTAAGTGTATTCCCTCCCTGACTTTAGTAGTTTGGAGTTTGAGTTGTCTTAATAGTCCAGTGAGACTCTGTATTGTAACTTAGTGGTTCAATTTTCATTCAAGATGTCGTGATTTAAGTAAACGAGTTATATTGCATACGTGTATAAAATTGCTCGCCCCACTTAAATTCCTCTCCCCTGTGAGAGAGATCTCTCTCCTGTGAGAGAGAATGGTGGCACTGAAATAGAGGTTATGAACAAAATCAAGGTCCTCCATCCATGTGTGTGTGTGTGTGTGAGAGAGAGAGAGAGAGAGAGGCACATTGCCCTGCCGTCTAATTTTGTAATTATGTAGGTGGTTAGGTCACTCTATCTAACCCATTTCCTGGCTTACCAAAACATAAACTAATCCATTGACTGCCCACATTAATTCAACATTTCCGATTTATTTATTTTTTAAGTAAATTTCAACACACTGATATATGCCAATAAGATCAAGTTGTCCACTAAGTTAACATCATTAGTAATTTTCAACATTTAAAAGCATGTGCAGCTAAACTTAAAAGTATCTTTCTTCGACAGCACGTGAGGTGATGCTATCAAAAATGTAAAAACAAAGAAGTGATATTAAGCTAAACCAAACATGGTATAATCAATGGAGCTTTGTTTGTTAATAATCACTCCGGTTAGTACATCACTTTTTTCTCATTTTCCTTGTGGTCCTATGGCAAAAGCTACATAGTTGAAACTCAAAGTCTCTCCTTAACGCCGTGTGTCCTTACATTGAAAGTAGGAGCCACATGTTTCTATAGCCCTTTCATTCCGCACAATTTTTGAATAAATTCCAGACATTTTATGACATGTTTTGTTGATGACTACAAATGATGCGGTCAATAGATCAACTTAACATAATTTTAGTAGGGTAATTACCAGAATAAAAATAAAAGATTAATTGCATTGATTGAAATTTAGACGGTATAAGAAGAGCACATTGAGTTCGATCCCTTCGGGAGGACTATTTGTCCTATTTATAGGCATCTACAATAAGAAAATTGGACATCCAACATCACATCTACAATATCGACCTTTAAGTATATGCCACCGCCCTATTTTAATTGGTAGGTGAGGTTGACCAAATAGTTCATAATGGTGCTTAGGTCGTAGCTGTGACTTAGATCATGATGACATATCATCTAGGCAATCATGGTTGATCCCTAAAGGGTTCAGTTATCGCTTTAGGAGCGGTCTAGGTGAATGACATCACTTAGGAGACTTTCTCGAGATTGTAATGATGACCTTTTTTGGTTGACGACTTTTAGGCAAAGCTGACTTGGTGACTCGATAATATGTCCTCTAAATCGACCACCATATCTTCATAAGTTCTCTATCTAATATTTAAGTGGGTCCGAGCTAATTTGCGAGTACGGAGGCCAACATATTTGTTAAACTCAATAGCAATGTATTAGGGAAAAAAAGTTAAAATCTTTTGCTTTTCATTCTTCCATTAGTAAGAAGTAACAAACATACACACGAAGTCTTTGAATCACACTACCTGCATTACACAACCGTAAATGGTTTCTAACACACAATCTATGTAATTTTGGTCGAGTCTTTTCACACTGAAGGTAAAACAAACACAACGGCAACAAGTCGACAAAGTTAGACAAGACGTTGGATGTGTCATGGGCAACTAATTGACAGAGGCGTAAGCTGAATGATATGAAAAGATTTTTAACTGAGACCACCTTCAGTGTGTGTACCATAATACCATAATCACGGATTCTAGCTCAACTAGACAAGTGGACCTAATGACTAGCTTATGGCTACCAACATGTTTCTGATGATGTCCATCTTGAAAAAGTTCGGATCATTACATTAATAATCTCCAAGATTAACAATAAAGTTGAAAGAGACGATCTCGTACTACAAAAATAGTTTGTCTACCTTAAACTTGGTGTGCAATGCCTTTATTCGATAATTTCCTTACTGCAGCGGCCACACCAACTATATGGTCCTCATTCAAGGACAAGGCGAAGTACATATAAATGTCTAAGTCTTATAGATTATTCGAAAAAAAAAAGTTGAAATAAAAAATATAGGTGGCAAACTACAACCAGACATGAGACACTAGACTTGAATTTTTTTCTAATGCACATCATCCATGACATACAATGATCAGAGGCAATTCAGAACTATTGAGAAAACGATAAATGATTCATCCTGTAAGCTATTTATGACTAGGAAATTTAACCATTTTCTCCAAAACCAATTTCTAGAAGTTTTGAACCCAGTTGGCCCGAGGTGGTATGCAGTTCAACCAGATCTGGTAGGAATCGGAAGAGCACATAAAAAAGAATTGTTCTATATGCATGTTGCTAGATAACAAGAAAAGAATGAACAGCAGTAAAGCTTTTGAACAAGTATTCTTGAAATGAGATTAAAAAGGTTAAAAAGGAGGACAATAACCAAACGAAGCTACAATTAGTCAATAAAATATTTCAAAAAATAGATAAATCCCTCTTGACATGCATGAAAAGTGTACTTTGTGCTGAAACAAAACGTCCCGATAACATAGCAACACTGATAGCCAATTAACATGATAACATAGCACACCTGGCAGAAAAATAATGGCAAGCTCCAGACACTATCAAATCAAATGATTGCTTCACAAATATTTTCTGGCAAGAGCTCGAACTTTTGTGTCAAAATGCGATGATGTAATGCGACTTCCAGGTAGATAAAGGGGATTGAGAAGAGTCTGCAATCAAATTTTGAAAATAAATTTCAAACCAATAAACCATCTCAAAAGAAACTGCAGGAACTTCACGCCATCAAAAAATATATAAAAATCAGTAAATTACATAATTATCTGCAGTAATAATTTTTAATTTTTGCTGAGGAGGATAAAGAAGGGAAGAGGAATCAAGGATAGGATTGTATATGTTGTACGTCTTAATAGAAGAGTCTCAGGGAAAAATAAAACTCCAATTCTATAATTCCGCATGAGTACACAATTAAAATTTCTATTTTCTTCCATTTCTAAACCAAATCCATGACAGCGCTTAATATATATATATCGAGTCATTTCAAATACCTATAGACAAATTTTCAAGAATTTGTAAAATTTCTTTTTAGTATATGATAAAATCTAATCCATCAGGAAGGTTGTTCTTTAGTTGATCACACATTCAAATCACTAACTAGAGCACTTTCTTGAGTCAGGATTTATTACTACCCAAACCCGTGTTAACATTGTGGGTCGCCTAGTTGATTAGGTTGCAGTCATTCAATTGCAAGTGATTGCTGATCTTAATCTGCTTCCAACTTATCTCCAACCATGTAAGCTATCTGCCCTTTTTTCACATGCTCTTCCTTGTATATATTCTCAAGTATCTTTCATTAAAGAAAAAAAGAAAGATGTGGGGGATTAGTTTAAAGAAGAGACTAGTGGGCAAGGTGGAGAAGGAAAGATGCAAACTTACCACCTAAGAAAAAAAAAGGAAAATCTCCCAAACACGATAGAAACGTTCATGTGGTATCCCAACCATTTAAAGTGGAATAATCCTATTCTGTCAAATGAACTTTGAATTACACTTATGAACAGATGTAACATGAGTGAAAATGATATTGCCTTTAATCTAAATTCACATTGTCAACGATAAAAATCATGATAATTATGGTTTAACGTTTACAGTCAGCAAAACACACATTCATACTCCACCCCCCCACCCATGTGAACACAATGTTATTCCTCATGTGATCTTCTTTTGCCAGCTCCGCCTGCCTCTTCGTTCCCTCTCATCAAAGGTTTAATATGTAGCTTCTTTATCTTGCAGCAGTAAACTACATAATATCGAGTCTGAGACCAATAGAAAGAGCTGAAACACCTACTCTGTTCATAAACTCCTATTTACATTCCTCCTCTCTAACTCTCTCACACACCCTCACTCGGGCATAGACCATTATCAACTACAAATAATCTGGGTAAAAAACTCTTCTATATTTGGTAAAACTCTCTTTCTTATGGATCAACCAAGCAATTTGGACTGCTCCTGCCTTTTTTAACTCATCAGTTTCCCTTAAAACAATATATAAGCCTATTTCAAACTCAACTGCAATTCCCTTTTTTTAGCAGGTGGAGCATCAAATAAATCCAATCATCATTTTGTACAAAAAGGATAACAACAGAGAGAGAGACAATAATTTTTTGATTCACACAAAATGATTTAAGTGTTCATCCAGTTCTGAATTGTCCAGTGGCGTTCTCTTCAAGTAGCCAATCTCATGCATTGTGATAAAAGGAAGAGTTTATTTCTAAAAGTTCCATTTAGTGGAGAAAATATGGAAGGTTGTGGGGGCGGTTTCAAGAGAGTCATGGAGATGAAATAGACAAGTGCCTAAAAATTAACACAGGAGGATAAATAACACACAGGAGGCTTTATTCATCTTGAAAGTAGATTAACAGGCTAAATGTGACATTAAACATCGAGTAAAGGGCAAACATGGGAAGAGAAAAGAGTCCAATATAAAGCCTAATAGTGGAAAACTCTGGTTCTGTATACATCAGTGGAAATGCATTTTCATGGAACCCCCTCAAGAAGGGTCATAACAAATTTTAACCATAAGAATTCCTCGAGATAATTCTTGAATCCCTGAAGTGAAGTATTTTAAAATGCCAAGAAAAGAAAAATCCAGTATAGTTTTCAGCACTAATGCTTCAAGGCCACAGCCCAAGGGGGGATATCAAATGAGTCCAATCTAAGTAACTTCAATAGGGTAGGAATACATTTTGACAAGCACAATAAAGATTACCTTTATATATAGCTCATGGACCTCTTGGAAGAAGCTCTTGATTCCATCATCATTACGAGAATCATGAAGCAGCATCAGCCGTGTATGTTTGATTAATAGGTTAAAGAAAAAAAAAACTTGTAAAGAAACCATAAATTAAGTTGCTTCAAGACTTGCAACACATAGAACAGAGCACACACATAAGATAATATTTTGCACAAATTCTATGAAATGTTTTATACGAAGTAAAAGTATATATTCAAAGAATCCAGACTTCATCTATTGCTCATGCATGGATGTAAATCAGAATAATAGTCTTTCAGTCTCAACTTTACAGCCCAGACAAGAAATTCAGCAATGATCTCAAAACTAGTCAATTCTTTTAGGACTAGAGCACAGTAGTGGATTTTTAAACAAAACTAAATTTCCTCAGAGCTGAAACATCTTCAAGATTATACCAAAATAGGAAATACTATACAGGAAACTCACCCTTGGATCTAACTCGAATCCACTAAGAATTTCAGAATACTTAGCGATGAAGTTAAATTTGAAAGGTCTTCATTCTTAACTAGCAATATAGCATTTGACAACTTTGAAAATTTATGATTCCAAATCCATTTGACAAACTCTATTGTCATCCAAAAATAGATTTAAGGATGCATACATCAATCTAAAAGCAGCATAGGAATCAAAACAGCCATGAGGGGCAGCGGTAAAAACGTTCCTTTTTAACTCCCCCTTTATGTGATTTTTTGAGTTAATGGAAAGAGTAAGCTACTGAATGAAGTATTAAAGGAAAGAAACAAAATCAACTTTGAAGGAGTGTAGTGAACTGCAGTTGCATACAAACTGGAAACATAAAAGAACATTGCTAAACGCTCCATCAATTATTTGTGTTTTATTCTTCTAAAATTTAAAAAAGAGAGCAATATATTAGATTAACAAAGAAAAAATAAAGGATATGACCTGCAGTCACATATACAGAAACCACCAAATCATTGAATTTGTCAATTGCTTTCAAAAACCTGGTTCACAAATTAGGCAAACAATAATTAGCAATAGTACAACAAACAGCAATCAATAAACTAACTAACACCATATGCATGAAGTTAATTAAGGTTGAAAACTAACATAGCACTAGTAGTCCACGCGAGTTCTTGGACAATATCCAAAGCAGCATGTAATATAAACTGGTGCTGATGTGCGGCATCCTCTTTCTGCAATAATGTGGGATAAAAAAAAAAAAAAAAGCAATCAAAATAAAAGTCCAACAAAACATAATTAAATTGAAAATCAAAGGCGTAAATAAGGCATACTTTAGGGACATTGCCGACTTCAGCTTCGTAAATTGGAATATCGTTTTTGCTGACAATCATGAAACACGCGGTGCTTGCCATTGACAATCACTCTTCTTCTATTAGTAGTTTTCACTTTTCACTTCGGATCCCCTGCTAAATTGTACCAAAGTATTCAAAATTTTCACCGAAAATTTAATTGAACCCTAATGCATACTTGCATAAAGTGATGCTAAAAAATGAGTCTTTACAGATAAAAAGATCATGCAATGAAATAATTTACCGAGTCTTTATTGATATGAAGATGATGCAATAAAATAAGTTGAAAACAAAACAAAACCCATAACAAGGAAATCAAATAAGGGGAAATTACATGAAATTTTGAGAAGGAAAAATCGATACCTTACTGACTCTGGATTAGATAATGCCAATTCTTCTGAATGAAAGAATTCCACCGTATATGCAGATTTATTTATGCACAGAGCCCAGGGAGATGGAGGGATCAAGAAGGATTTAAGGGGAGTATATATATACTTGCTGTTTTTATTACTGCAGTAGTAATTTGGAGGAAAAAAAAATCATTTACCTTTGCGGGGAGAAGGGGGTAACTTGGTTTAGGTAATTTCATTTCGGTCATCCAACTTTGTTTCTTTTCAACAAATAAAAAAAAAACTTAAATTCTCATTTTTTTTTTTTTTAAAAAACAATAATTTAACTAGTTGCTACCGACTCTTGCTAGTGTCACTTTGGTCACTAAGGACCTATTTAATATAGATTATTTAGAGTAAAATTTTATAAAAATAATTTTTTATTTTATTTGGAGATTATTCGATTTAAAATGAATTTTAGAAAATCTATAAAATATAGGAATTAATCATTGAACTTTACAAAAGAGAAATACTATTCATATAAATCCAATGTAGGTGTAATATAATTGGACATCTTAAATGGATTTTTATACTTACATTCGAGATGTACAATCACTTAATATCACTTAATTGATACTTAGGGCCTGTCTGTTCAAGCTTAATTCCCAATTTTAATTAGAATTCTAGCCGTTCAGCCGTAATTGTGGACTTTGGTGTGAGATGCTGGGCCCCGCATTTTGTGTAATAACGGTCCAAAAATTGATTCAAAGCTGAAATTTTGTTTTACCAGACAGGTCCTTAATAATCTAGAATATTGATTCAATTGATAGTTTGAGCCCTATTTTTTTTTATTTGGTCAAAAATACATTTTGGAATAATGATTTGATGGAGAATGTGTGATTAAAAAATAACAATTTTTTTTTTTTTAGTTGGGTGTGATATTATTTCATTAAAGAATGGTATTGAAAATAATAGAGGAGAAAATGTATTTTGAAAATCATGGAGACCAAACAATTCTTTATAAAATGTCTCGTTCATTTTATTGATTCAATTTTATTTCTTTTTCTTTTTGATTGAAAATCCTATAGGTTCGTGTTTCTCGTCATCGAATTGTTAGAATTTATAGTTAAGTCCCTAATACTTAACATGCAAACCAAAAAGACCATGTTTGATCCCATTTTGTAAAACTTGTTTTTTCTTTTCAAATTCATATTTAATTTTACATTTGGTCGGACTTATAATTATTATCAATTTTTAATCACTCACTTTAATGAACTTTTATTAAAATCCCTACTATATATATATATATATACATGGATTTGATCTTCTAAGCACGGTGCTTAGTTTTATGCTAAGCACCGTGCTTAGGTGGCACACTACATTAGTGGGTAGTTTGCCACCTGAGCACCGTGCTTAGCATAAAATTAAGCACCGTGCTTAGGAGATCATTACTAATACATGAATTAACACTTTGATCTTTAGTAATGAATGAAAATAGCTCAAAAATTATTTTCACTATCACTTGCATAAGATGTTTTGATCAAAAGTAAAATTGATTTTCAAAATGATGTTTGAACTTATATCATATTTTCATTCAAAACATTTTGTTTAAAAAAAAAAAAAAA
>CAIGRF010168968.1:17003-32766 GCA_903798235.1 Fraxinus ornus
ATTTGTATCTCATAATCACAACTTCTTGTGATTTACAAATCATCAAATTTTGAATCTACAGATTCTATTATTTAATTTATTATAATATTAATTTAATTAAATAATAGATAGTGCCATAAATACGCATTGATTATATATTAAAAATGTTTATGTCCAAAGTTGATTGGACCTAACGCATAACACTTACAATACAAAAGAGACCAGATCTGTTAGTGTGAATATTTCGAGCGGAGAGATAAAGACGCGAAAACAGATTTATTGAAGAGATAAGTTCTAGGGCCTATAGCTGCATATGCTTATGTAATTGTATTCCAAAAGAGGTTTACCTTGTGTTCATTTCCTTTTGATATTTAAACCAAAATTTAAGATTACTAAATCTATGCAAGTTGATAAGATTATTTATTGTGAAATACCATACCAAAAGAAATATCATCATCTGTACGCTACTGTACTCAAACACATGATGCATGGTCCTTGTGGACAGTTAAATCTCACAAATGTTTGCATGCAGAACAATCATACTTGTAAAAATAAATATCCAAAAAATACATTTTACATCATTATGTAATGATTCATGCCCGCTCATAAGCATCATAACGACCACGTAAATGTTAAAGTAAGATGATGTATGCTAGAAAGTAGATAGGTTGTACCATATAATTCTTATATTTTAGCTAAATATGATTGTCACATTAATATAGAAATATGTTTTTTGTTAAAACTGTTAAATACTCATACAAGTATGTTTATAAGGGACATGACCGTGTTAAATTTATTGTAAATTGAGTTTTATGTGCCTATAGATAAACAATTTTGAGTTCATGTGTAATCTATTATTGGGATTACGAGATAATATTTTGCATGCATATATAAAGTATGTCAAATAGGTTGAGATTGGCTCACTTATACGAGCAATCGCCTTAGACATTTTGGAGTGTGATGAGATAAAACATAACATGATCTAGTTGCCTTGATGAGATATCAAGATGAGATTGAAACAAGTAATCGAAATGAATTTTGCTAATCCATTAAACCTGTTTAGTAGCTAGATCAAGTTCTCGATTTGAGCTTGCCTGGAGGAATGAATATAAGGAGAACTCAAGTTAGATATCGAGGAATACCTGAACTAGGATTTGTACGATGTTATTTGTTTATAGAGGATATGACATACGCCATAAAAATGGGAGAAAATATCATAACATGTGTTTCATACTACGTGTGATTTTACTACAAATATTGGGTAAATGAGTGAATGGATTCCTACTTCCTCATTGTGTGAGACCTTAAAATTTATATAACCTCATATATACCCTTATAACTTTTGATTGTTTCTTGAGATTTTATTTTGGTGTTGATACTTTAGCATGTTGCCAATAATCATGATTGATTCGGTTTGATGGGATATGTTTAGGAAACCAGCTGATTTTAGGTTGAAGGATTCAAGTAGGAAAAGAAGACTATTTTAACCAACATTTATATTTGTATTTATCGATCGGACATTGTGTTTAACCATTTAGGGCATAGGACACAATTGTTAAACAATGATTAGATGTGGGGTTCAAGTATGTTTCATAAATCTTGAGGGATCGAAAATGCTTGAATTAATGTTGGAAAATAAGTTTAATGTATAGTGAGATGTAATGTTCCTCTAATAGAGCTACGATATATCCCTAACAGGTTTATAGTACCATGAGCTTTAATATTACTTGTTGGTCACACTATCTATTTGTCGTATGAATTTTTGTGAGATAGATCTTGAGAAGGATGTAACGTGTTGTCCCTTGTTGTTCGGATCAAGCCCATCATGTGCAAGTGTGAGATGGTAGAAAATATGGGTCATGGGTTGCTCATGTGGGTTGACCTGACCCACAAGTTATTAAAGTGAATTGGATGGAGTGGTTTGAATATAATTCAAATCCATAACTTCCTTCAACTCCTACCAACTTCCATGCTTTCACACAATTCCCATAACATTGTCTTGCACTTAGTAGAGAGGGAGAAGATGACAATAAAATTGTGAAAATTCGTATGGAAAATATCACCAAAATTAAAAGGCACCTAAAACCATTATTTTGACATGAAAGCTCACAAAAATTGGCACTTGGTGTGTGGTTAATAATCCACTTCCATTATGAATGGGATTTGGACCATTGGAGTGCAAGAAAATGGTATATTTGGAGTTTTGGAAAGCAAGGTAATTCAACTATTCAAAAGATCTTGGAATTCATCATTTAAGCAAGGTGATTCCACCATTCAAAAGATTTTGAAATTCATCATTTCAAGTAAGCATTTTGACCCGAAACTCATGTTAAAGTATGCTGCAAATTACTTCACTTCCTCTTATAGGCAACTCCAATGCTATTAAATAACTTACAACATAACTTTACAACACTCTCAATTTAGAAAATTAACATATCTAGATTAATGATACAAATTTTTTTAATCTAAACAGATAACTAGATACAACTTGCCAATTAATAATTAATTAACTTTTCATTCACGCACCTAAACATTTACAACCTAATTTCACAGAAGATCATTACATCATTGTAGCCATGTCAACGAGCCGAACCAAGTCACGAGTCGAAACTCGAAGCTTGGGCTCGGCTGGAGCAAAAAAGGTTCTAATTTTTTTGGCCCGAGCCGAACAAAGGCTCTTCCAAAAAAATTGAGGTTCGGACTGACCTTTCGGCTCGAGCCAATCCAGCTCGATTTTTTTTTCGTGTCAAATTTAAATTTTTTCTTAAAGAATTTAAAATTTGTGCAATTTATATGTACTATAAATTAAATAAAAGTTAAAACTCTCATCCTTTATCCGGGTTTGAGACCAACTACAATCATTATATACGGAGTTAAAATTGTACATGAATAAAATATTTTCTTTACAATTTTTCTTGAAATAAAAAAAATTTAAAAATTACATTTTTTGAAACTAATCAATTTGAAAACTCACAATATTTTATCCTTGAATCTACTGCAACTCTTTGGCCATTATACTGTCAACTTGTTCTTGAAAATGTAATTCCGCACACTTCCAGTCCTTCAAACATATTAAAGCCTCTAATATATTTTCTTTTAGTCTTGATCGTTCATCACATAAAACTTTGACCACCTAAACTAAATGCAGCCTCCGATGCTACCTTAGACACCGGAGGTGTTAGTAGATTGTAAGTAAATTTCGATACAATTGGATATTGTCTTTCGTTACACCTCCACCATGATAAAAGACTAAATTTCTATAATTATTGTGATTGTAGCATACTACGAACGTCCACGCACATATACCTAGTTAACTCAAAGAGAATTTCAAAATTTGTAATACTGACATCTATTGCTCTAGATATTGATGAATTAGAACTAAATGAGGGAACACTAGTATTAGTGTCTAAATAATTCCATAGATTATCTATATTTTTTGAAATATTTCTTAAAAAAGAATTTTGGGAAGTAGAACTACATTGACCTCTTTTTTCAGTATAATAGTTATACATTTCACATAACCTAGATTTTATTTGCATGTGATAATTCTACATTCATGAAATTTGAAATCCTCTTTATAGTAGCTTTTGTGTCACTTAAATTAAGTCGATGGTCCATCACCAAAACTAATTAAAATAAAGAGTGTAACTCTTCCCAATATTTATGAAATTTCAACTCCATAGAATAAATTACATCAAATTTTTTTTTTGCCAAATTCTTATGTTTGTGAAATTTAGAAAAAGTGTTGTAAAACAAATGAAAATATAGGGTAATAAGCACTGATACATGCCTTTGTGACATTGAAAAAAGGTTTTAAATTTTTTTTCCACATAAAATGCAATAGACCATTCCCAATTTTTCAAATTATATTTGGGTCCATATATATGCCTATCATTATAATATATTGAAATAATTTTATCAAAATTTTCACACGAGTGTAACATAAAATATATAGAGTTCCATCTATGTGTTACATCAGTGACAAATGATTTCTCTTGTAAGCTATACTTTGCACACAAACTGTTAAATGCTTACTTTCTTACTGATGATATAGTAATAAAATTGATTGCTTACCTAATTTTATCTAAAGATAATCTTATATGATCTAATCCATCTTTTACAATTAAATTGATAATGTAGCATACACAACGTTGATGAAAAAATAAACTTCCAAATGTATGGTTCAAATCATTAATAAATTTTTCGATAAAACTTTATTCACAGTAGCATTATCAAAAATAAACTTCGAACCATTTCATGCATACCATGTTTTTGTAGAATATCTTTTAAAACCATGTATATGTTAATGACATTATGAGGATATTCTACACATCTGAATACAATAATCTTTTTATGCATAATCCACAGGGTGATCAATGTAATGAGTTGTAGCAGCAATATATCCTTTTTTATTAACATCGGTCCATAAATCAAAGGTAAATGATATAATACTATTAAAATCTTATAGACTTTCAATAACAGTTTGTTTTCTTTTGTTATATAGTTTTATACTATCCGGATGAAGAATATTTTTACAATAAGGAGTATACCTGGGTTGGAGATAATTCTGCACAAGACGAATAAAGTGTATTAACTCTATCATTGTAAGTGTCTGCTGCAGCCATTCCTTCATGAAATCTTTCCTGTGAATACAAAAGTGGAAAGAGTAGAACTAGAACCGGTAAACACTAGTTCGATCTGCCTCGGGTCAAGACCAACTGATTTTGCTTTGCAACTTTTTAATATGTGCCTATCTAAATGCGTTGTGCTTGGGCCGAGCTTCCAACTAAGTTCTTTACCACAGTAATTGCAACATGCTTTTCAAATATTAACTTCATTTTGAACTTTAATTTTTTTCCGTGTCATATGTTGCCAACAATCCGCTGATTCTTATTTCGACCTTTTAATCTCAAGTACTTCCTCCTCTTCGATATCTTCCAAATCAATTAGAACATTTTGAGATACATCGTAGTCGGATGGAGTACTCGAACTACCCTTAAACTGTTTAATCTCATCACTAGTAAAATTTATTTATAGTTATTATAGTAAAGAGTATTGAATATTAGAGTAAAAGAAACTGAATAAGGCTGAGTAAAGAAATTAGATATAGAAATTGAAATTAGAACTCAACTAAATGTCTAAATTGAAAATTAGAGTAAATTAAATGGAGTAAAGAAATTGGAGATGAATTGAAGTAAATTGATATGAAGTTGTAAATTTTTTTCACGCATTTATAGCTAAAGAAATGCATCCCTTTTGACTACATTTGAATTTCAAATTCAATTTTTGAAAATTTTTACAAATGTTATCAATCTTGTAACTAGAGACAATTGCATGCAGGCAGC
Organism: Fraxinus ornus; assembly: GCA_903798235.1. NCBI lineage: Eukaryota > Viridiplantae > Streptophyta > Magnoliopsida > Lamiales > Oleaceae > Fraxinus > Fraxinus ornus. The sequence continues at coordinate 22,328 of CAIGRF010168968.1, forward strand.
TTTCTTTTATTTATTATTATTTTTTTCTTCCTACATGTTGCAGCAGCTGTTTTCGAATTTCATTTTTTTTTAACGGGCTCGGTTCGTCCGGCCGAAAACGGTCGACGAGCTACACGAGCTCAGCCTTTGCCCCAAAATGGGGCTCGGCCCGAGCCTCGAGCCGGCTCGTCTCGGGCTTTTCCGAGTTGAGCCACGAGCGACCCCGAGCCGATGAGTCATTTTGTCATTCCCACGTCATTGCTTATATTTGTTCATATAAAAAAAATATTTATTAACATACAATAAACAATCGATTGACAAAAGAGTGACAATTGAGCAAACATTTCACATCTTCAATTACTTTTGCAAAATCTACAATTTCTACGCTAATAAAAACAAAATAAATATAAAATTTGTGCAATGCATGTGACATAGACTAGTTTGCTAAAAATTTCATTTTCGATGTACTTTTCCAAAATTTACAATTTCTACGTTAATGAAAACAAAATAAATATAAAATTTGTGCAATGCATGTGACATAGACTAGTTTGCTAAAAATTTCATTTTCGATGTACTTTTCCAAAATTTACAATTTCTACGTTAATGAAAACAAAATAAATATAAAATTTGTGCAATGCATGTGACATAGACTAGTTTGCTAAAAATTTCATTTTCGATGTACTTTTCCAAAATTTACAATTTCTACGTTAATGAAAACAAAATAAATATAAAATTTGTGCAATGCATGTGACATAGACTAGTTTGCTAAAAATTTCATTTTCGATGTACTTTTCCAAAATTTACAATTTCTACGTTAATGAAAACAAAATAAATATAAAATTTGTGCAATGCATGTGACATAGACTAGTTTACTAAAAATTTAATTTTTATAGAAAACCAAACTGGGCTAAAACTTGTAATTGCAAATGCTGTCACCGACTGATACTATTTAAGGGTGCGTTTTAGCTACATTATTTTGGAAGAATGTATTCTGGAATAGTAGATTGATAGAGAATGTGTGGTTGAAAAAGAAGAAAAAGTTATTGATGTGATGAAAAATATTATTTTATTGAAGAACGTGGTTAAAAATGAGATTGAAAATTTTAGTATCCGGTAGGATTCTATTTAAGACTTGCGGGCTGGGGAATAGAAAAAGAATCCTATTTTTCCAGCTATTTAGTTTAATGATCAATTATCGATGACTGGAAAGTTAAAAACTTGAAATTCTTTCAAAACTCCTTGTTCTTTTTCTCTTCTGTTGGAGATGGTGAAGCTCAGAAATTCTTCATTTTCGAATGCCTATTCTTCTCGTTCTGTATATTCTTTTAATTGCATAGTTTACAGCAGTATATATTTGCTCTTAATTAGCACCATTGCAAATGGATTTAGTCGAATAATACAGCTTCCAACATCTGGGCTTTTCAGAAACACTTCCTGTCCATCCAAAACTCTAGTTCTCAATATAAATGATTTTGGTGCCAAAGGAGATGGATTCACTGATGACACCAAGGTAAATATTCATAAACGGGCTTCCAAAATGCTTACAAATATATTGCATTTCACCTATTTTTACATTTTACTGAATGAAAACGCAAAAAATTAATCAATGGTCACCGATCTTTGCTATAGTTACTACTTGCTCACCGAAGTTTAAAAAGTTACTCGTCGTTCACTGAATTTTTTTATAAATTACTACTTGCTCGTCGAAATTTGGAAGGGTACTTGTTCCTCTCCTTAACTTGAACAAAGTTTCTTCTTGCTAACAGAACTTTGCTATAGGTAATGCTGATGGAAATGATACGGGTGATTGATAGATAACTAGGTTCAAATTTGGATGAGCAACGTTCAGCAGACAAAGACTAACTTTTAAACTTTTGATGAGCAAGTAGTAACTTATAGCAAAGTTCAATGACCATTGATTAAATTAACTTGAACGGGAAAACTGGAAAGAATGATTTTACACTATTGTTCTAATGAGTAGCTTTGTAATGCATTTGGCATGTCTTGAGGTGATTCATATGATTATTGGTTGGTAAAGAATTAATATGCTTATGTGCTTTAGTGAAAATATTTGAATTAATAATGTGGGGATAATGGAGATTTAGTTCATCTGTTCATGTAAAAAAGAAGTATAAGCCCCATAAAATATTTATGATCTGTTTGGGGGCATGACGGAGATCCCATGTGGCCAAATGCAGTTCTCCATTTATATTTTCGCTTTTTAATGTTTGGCAGCATGATGGAAAACATTATGCTGTCTAGCTTGTTATATGGGTAAGATGAGGTTATGGATTATATATCTATGCTGGTACCTATGCTATGGTTCTGTGTGCTGAAAAGCTTTGTTAGGACTTTAATTGACAAATTGCGCTCTCACGTTCCAGGGGGCACCAAAAACTTTATGGCCATGAACATTATCAACCTCAATAATGCCTCTGTCAGTGAATTTATTTAGAGAAGAAGGTGTTGTTGGTCATAAATTGGCATGGGAGTCCCCAATACCTCTAGTGCATCTTTGGAGTTTGGTACGTAGTACTACACACGATCGGACTATATAATAAACTAAACTTTAACTTTTTTTTTTCATCTTTAGTACCATAGAATGCCCAATCCACCCTATCTTACATGACACTGGTTTGGAATTGCCAAACATGTAGCCCAACAGCGCACTTATCTGTTCTTTTCCCTAAATATGTGTACCCTGATCTCTCACTAAATTCTGCAGGTCCTTGTTAAGTCTATTTAATGTTTTGAGTAACTTTTAGGGTTCTTGATATTGGTTTTGAGGATTTCAACTTGTTCTTGAAGGATTTGGTGGGTTTGCTTAAGTTTAACGAATTTCATGGAGAAGTAACGCAAAGAAGCCTCGTGCTGAACCAACATGACTTCAAGAAATTTTTAATTATATTCTTACATGAGTTCACACGAATAGGATGCTTTGTAATAATCCCTCCATATCCTCAATTCGCAGTTTGAAGCAATCTCCTAATCCTCAAATAGTGCGAGTAGATAAGCACTCACACTTTTGATGATGTTATCCCCTTTCCTAATGATGGAAGATATACTGTCTTTAAGGTTCTTATCTACCAGAATCATTGTTCTTTCCACTATGTATCTCTGCCAATATTATGTAATTTATACTTAAATAATTAAATTCTTTTTTATTTCTCTACCTTTTCCTTCTACGCAGGTCATTTTTTTTTTGTGAGGATAAAACCTTAACACCTTTTTCTGATCATGTCTACTTACTCCATTTTTCCATCAGTGTTCCTATTCTGTCAAAATCCTATGCTTTTTAATTTGGACTAACCTCTAACTTGTCCTCCTTGCTTGCTTTCCATTATCTTGCTCATTTTTCGAGATAGCTCAAGGAATGTGTAAAGCCCCTTGCCATTTGCTTTAAAACATCCAGAGGCAGGTGTAATGTCCTTTGTGACCTAACTAACTCAACCCCTTAATTATCGTGTCTTTGGATTGACAACTCCAACACAGGCAAAAAGTTACATCAATCTCCTATCCATGAAAAACAGAAATAAATCAAATTTGCCGTCTCACTATCTAACAAGTTTCTTGAAATTTCATATCAATAGTTGAATGGAGAAAAAGACGAACATATTAGTCATTTTATGCTTCCATGAGTGTTGAGAAAGAAATCTTGAAGTTAATGGGGGTAGATTGATAAATTGTGGCATAAGTTTGAAGATGGGATATTTTTGTTTCATTAAATATAAGGCCCCTGTTTGACCCTGTTGGGAAAAATGGCTGATTAGCTCAAACATTCAACAATAATATATGCAAGAAATCATGCAAAAACAGAACTGAAATGTAAACTGCAAAGAACCGAAATAAGATTCAAAAAAAAAAAAAAAAGAACTGAAAACATAGCTTTTATTCACTGTAAATGGATGAACGATGTCCACAGGCAAAACTTCTCAAATCAGTGCTTCAATCTCAAGAACAACCACAGTACAAGCTTGAATCAAACCCCAAAGTAAAGATTACAAGGATGACACTCAGACTCGACCCTAAAGAGTCTCGAATGAGATCACTCTTACACAACAACTCACGGTTCACACAAGAACCAACACCCACAGTCAATGAAATCACACAAGATAACAAGGATGAGTGAAGAAAACCAGAAATCAAAAGAGTATTTTGATTTCTCTTGAAAGGAAGAAGAGAACTCTAGAGAACGGCGCTGCTCGAGAGAGAATGGAGAAAAATCTAGAAGCCAAGTGAAATTATCAAACCCTAGAAGCCCTTAAGGAGTCTCCAGAAGTGCCCTTCATCCAACGGCTGTGGTGATTGCACTTGGTGACATCCTGAGCGTCCAAAATCAGGTAAGTAATAACACGATTTCAAGCATCTCAGAAAACACGTTTTTGCACCAACTAAATAAACCAAATTATTCAGCAACTGGGCCACCATTATTCTTGGCCCAATGGGTCACAAATGTATCATTGTGCCATATATTCCCTTCGGACCCACTTTATTTTTTTCATTCTCATTCTTACTCATTTTTAACTACACATTCTTCAATAAAATAATATTTTCCATCACATCAATAACTTTTCCTTCTTTTTCAACCACATATTCCTCATCACACCACTTCAAAAAAATTCATTCTCTCATTTTAATACACACCAAACACACTCAAGAAGTTGAAAATTCTGGTTGTTATACACGAGGCTGTGAGTTCTCTTACAACCTTCAGGTGCTCCTTGATTCTCTTACACCCTTTGGATCCTGATAGGAACCTGCAACAGATACATTACAATCTCCAGAATTAGGCGCAAAATGGAGAAGAAGACAGGAGAAAAATAAATCAAGCTGGAATTGTATTCTCTATTTCTGAAATTAGACTAGAATATAGGAAGAAATCTGTTCTGAAGAAGAACCGATTATTTGTAAACTATAATTCTGTAACTCAGCAACAAGGAAATGAAATGAAAATAGTTGGCTTTCAAGAGGCCAATGCTCTCCTTCTATTCTGCCAATTTCTGCCCGACTTCCACAGTAAGAATCCCCCCTATTTATATGTGGTTTTCCTTCTCAACTGATTCTGTAACTGTGCATGAGACTTCCCTTCTACCAATTTCCTATACTGCCCTTTGCTCATTTTTTGCGCCTTTGGTATGTCAACTGGACTGCAGGTCTATCAGATCCATAAATAAAAGCATGTATTCGTGTATTACGGTTCATTTGTATTGTTTATTACCTATGTGAAGAAAATTTAGGCCTATCGGTTGTTCTATTTGCCTCCATTGCGTCTACATTCTTTTCACAGTTGATTGCTTTTTGATGATCTGTCACTAAAAACAGTGTAATGCAGCATGTGATCAGGTTCAGTAAAAAATATTATCTTCTAATCTTATTGTGATTTGGTGGCCTCAGACTTTGGAATATGTTTGGAAACGAGCTTGTTCGTCATCATCAGCTTGTTCATCATCATCATCACGAGCAAAAATTGTAATCCCTGCAGGGAGATTTTATCTGGTTCGACCAATTGATTTTGCTGGTCCTTGCCATTCAAAGGTGACCTTGAGGGTGAGTGCTGGACTTACCTTACTCAATATGCAGTAGTGCTTCAAATGCAATATTGAACTTCAAATTTATATTTTTATTGATATTAACGATCTGAAATCTCTCCAATGGAGTTTATTTCTCGCAACATCCATAGATTTCTGGTACTATTGTTTCGCCAAGAGATCCTGAGGTCTGGGAGGGTTTGAACATTCATAGATGGCTCTATTTCCATGGAGTGAAGGACCTCATTATAGAAGGGGGTGGATTAATTGATGGGAGTGGCAAGGAATGGTGGGCTCGATCATGCAAGATAAACAGAAGAAACGTAATTCCATCATTCTTTGAGATATTTTACACACAAGTATAACCCTGTTTTGTTTTCTTGAAATATATATTTCCCCTAAAATGATGTCTAACTCTGGTAGCAAATTCTTTGTTGCAGCCCTGTACTCACGCTCCAACGGTTAGTACTGTTTTGGTTTTATCTCTGCTTTAACTTCCATATTCTATTTCACTCGGAAAAAAAACATTTCTACATCTTGTTGATAGTTTTGGTCATCGTGGACTATAATGCAGGCCATTACTTTCCATAGATGCAAGAACTTGAAAGTCAGAAATCTCACCACAATTAATAGTCAACAAATGCACATGGCATTTACTGCTTGCGTACGGGTTGCAGTGTCGCATGTCAATGTCATTGCACCTGCTGATAGCCCTAACACTGATGGAATCCATATAAGTGCATCAAAGCGTGTAAATCTCAATAATATCATTGTTAGCACAGGTTTGTTGGTCTCTGGAAGAGTTAATATGTTCAGAAATAAGAGGAGAGGAAGAAGATTGCTACATTTATCCCCAAACAAATAAACTAAAAGGGAATATGGGCTTTTCATAGCAATATCTAACTCGTCTTCCCCCCCCAAAAAAAAAAGTTCTCCTTAGAACAGAAGCAAATTTTCAAATCATTACTTGAATTGCTTCCTCACATTATAGCATGCGCTCAGTACTCTTGATGATAAAATTTTATTTAAGTAGGTGCTGCAGAAAACTGATATGGTTGTGTTTCCTGTAGATGGGGACAAAATTGTTACTCTACCTGATCTAAATCCAATTTCTGCTATTTCTGTGAATTGTGATTCCTAAACTGTATATTTGAAAGAAACAAATTGTTTCAAAAGATGTTGGTAAATTCCCAAATAACAATATAGATTTCAGAAAATTGATTTTTGTGTCATAAAAGACCTGGCTGCATATTTTGTAGGGAGTCTGAAAATCTGTATTCAGAAGACCAAGAATGTAATATGCACCATAAGAGTCAAGCCCAAATGTTGTTCGTGCAAGTTAACCAACAATCTAAACCCATTTGTTTACGTTCCTGGATACTGAGCAGTAGGATGAAGAATGAAAGCTCCTATGGATAATTGATGTCTAACCCAGTTTGATAGTTGCCTACTGGTTCTCTCTGCAAACGTCTAACTTAAAATTGTGGGAACTGCAGATTTACAGATTTCTCTAGGCACTTCGTTCTACCACTGCTAAAACTATTAGTAATGCTTGCCTCAAAAGAAAACATGCGCACAGACATTTGAAATTTGCATAAGAAGACATCAGAGTCAGCAAATCTTGTTGGATTACACTGTGATTCTGCTTTGCCTAGTGTTTTCTTTAATCCTGAAATTATCATAAACTATTGGCAGGAGATGACTGCATATCCATAGTTAGCAATTCTTCAAGGATCCGCATGAAAAACATTGTGTGTGGACCAGGACATGGTATAAGGTAATACAATGCTGACTATAAATTTTGAACCACCTCTGTACAAATTTTTAAGTGATAATGGTTATTTGGCAGCATTGGAAGTTTGGGAAAGGCAAACTCATCAGCTTCTGTGCAGGATGTCAGTCTTGATGGAGCATATCTTTTTAATACGGAGAATGGATTGAGGATCAAAACATGGCAGGTAATCTTTCTTTACGAAACACTTTTCATTCTATAGCAGTAACATTTTCAAGCTAATAACATCTACCGCCTCCATTCTTGCCCTCTTTGGGGTCCCTATTTTCTGATTTAACAGGGAGGCAGTGGTTTTGCAAGAAAAATCATATTCCAGAATGTTTGGATGAAAAATGTCTCAAATCCTATCATAATAGATCAGTATTACTGTGATTCTTCAGTTACTTGTCCAAACCAGGTACCAAATTTGCTTTAAATTTGAGTTTTCGATCAGGGTGATAAACATAAATTCCAGCGTACAAAGTCTCATCACTTCCGTGTCCATGCCTCTGTAACATATTCCTTCTCAACATGAATTCCTTTTTAACATTGCGGAACAAAGAAGTATATGCTACGTATGCCTTTATTTAGACCCTAAATTTCTTACAGAGAGGAAAAGGAGAAAAAACAAGGAAAAATTTCCACCTGGCCAAGAAAACAATAATCGAATTTCAAAAGTTCAGATATTAATTAAATATCGTGAACTAGGAAGGAAGTATGACTTATGATGCTTGGGATTTTTTCCATGATCCTCACTGAAGCTCCAGTTTTTACCGACATTTCACTGTCCTCTCTATGTGAGTACATTTGTAAAATTGTTTTGCAAGTTGAGTTGTAATAATGTCATTCTACATGTACTGTGCAGACTTTGTCAATCAGTATTGACCGTGTCTCCTTCCGTAATATCAGAGGAACTTCGGCTACGGAGGTAGCAATCCTATTTGCATGCAGTGACAGCTTTCCATGTAGAAGGTTATATCTGGAAAATATTCAACTCATGTCGGCCTCTGGTGGAATTACAAGATCATTCTGCTGGGAAGCATACGGCAAAAGCTCGGGGACGATATATCCTGCTCCTTGCATTTCATCTGGGGAAATCATAATTGGACTGAAAGTTAAGTCGAACTCTACTCACCTACATAAAGTTGATTATGCTTTACTGTAGACATAAAAGCCAAGAAATGGGTATACCAGCTACTATATTAACTTTCTTGAACTATTACCTCCAAGGAAGCTGGATGACAAGCGAGATTGCTGTTTTCACGATGATCTCAGTAAGCATTCATTTATTACTTGGAATATTACTGTACACTCTTCAAAATTGTGTTCACGCTAAGTTTCATCTATAGTTGTTCTAAAAACCCAAGTACAATATTCTTGTATTCTAATTAATTTGCTTCTTATGTATCATAAAAGTTTCTATTAATGGTGGGAAGGCAAAATCAGAATGCCAAGGTCTTCTACGAAATTCAAAACCATAAATTGATGATAATTATCAGATTAAGTGGATTAGTTTACGATACTAAAGGGTGAATTGAACAATATGCTAGCTATTCGGGTTCTATTTTAAAAGGTAAACTGTGTTTTCATTTTAAACAAGAGAGGCTGAATGGGTTCATTACAGCACAGTTTGTCTCATCTTCTGATCCAGTTGCTAATTTGTTTAGAATGTCTGTGTTTTTGTGTAAAGTGAATAGTAGTTCACATAACAAAAAAAGGTAGGCCATCAACAAATGGGAAAATTAGGACTAGACTCTCCAACGTTTTCAGGTAATATGGTTTTGGATCATCAACTTTCGAAAGAGAAGTTCTAGGTTCTCAATATATTGAAATATGTGAATCTGGGTGCCTACATGATGAAGATCGTCAATATGAATTTTAAATTTATATGCGGTTTTCATGTGACTTAAAGCTAGACGGTAATTGATTGATACAATGGTAATTTATTTTTAGACTATTCATTTCAGTTTTATATTGAATCTAGTGATCTTGAATATTCAGTGTAAATATCTATCATTTCATGATCCAATGAAAATAGTATAAAAATATTGTATAATGTCTGTTGACTACAAAATTATAATGAATAATTTTCTCTCAATTACCTAGGATTTTCTCGTTTTGATGATCAAGTAGGAGCAAAAGGGGAAATGATTGTTAGGGAGGGAGCTATTTGAATTTTTGCTTGTCTTCCTTCTTTCAAGCGAGAGTATTTATAGATTTTCTTAAGGTTTTAAGGGCAGTTAGGTCATTCTAGAAAATAACAAGAGGCATGTTTTAATGATGGATTTATAATTGATTTTGTTATGCATTCACGTGTTATTTATTAACTTACGTGTCTTGTGTTCATTGGTTTAAAAGTCATGCTTCAAATATTTGCCCATGTATGCTTCAATAACAATTTCTGCCAGCCTGGAATTCAAGGGAGATAGTTTGCCCCTCTCTTCTGCGAGCCTTTAATAGCTTTTATTGCCCTCGCATATCTTTAGACTTCACCTAAAAGGGGCATGAGCTCGCATGCACATTTCCTTGATTCAACAAATAGTCATCAAAATTCGATTTTATTATTATTATTAGTCCCTGAAGTGTACTATATTGAGAGGATGTGCTATGATTACAATAGCTTTTTGCGGGTGCTACTGGCCTGTTTGTGCGTTTCTAGGTTAGTGACATGATTGTATTTAGATTCACGTGTTGATTACAAGCGATCTCGTCCGGTTATTTTGAATTTTAATCAAGTGCTCCTTATTGTTCAATGGTTATAGTTGTTTGAAATAATTTAAACGGATTTGATTGCCACTGACATAATCCAATGACTTGCGCCTATAAATATGTCATTCGTTTTTGGGTATCTTTCTTGCTTCTCCGTTGTTCTTACTTGACGTGCTATATACTTTGTTTTCCAGGATTCTACCTCCTAGCTTGTTTTATATTCTTTCAAAAACTTTCCTTAGGCACTTGTTCTTCCTTCATCTTGCTTTTATGTCTGATTTAGTCCCTTTTTTTTTTCACAATATCTTCCCAAAGTGACTCCCAAAATATGTCTCGTGATTCTAGAACTGAGAAATCTAGACAGGGTTGACCTATTTAGTACTTCTTCTTTCGCGGAAGTACTGTGTACTGAGATGTTGCCTCACTTTGCAGTTATTTATTCCGGTTCTTGT
>CAIGRF010168977.1:0-11764 GCA_903798235.1 Fraxinus ornus
TATGTACAACAAGAATAATCCTTTGTAAAAACACCCTGTTTTGGATTCAAATTTTTCAAAACGTGGTTTTGGACGTTTTCTATTTCCTTTGCAATTTTTTTTTTCATTTTCAAAAACACGTTTTTGAAAATAGGAAAGAGAACGCGTTTTCACTGTTTTGGAAAATCGAAAACAGAAAACGACTTGAAAACGGCAAAGAGAACAACCCCTAAGCTTTCGTGTTGATAACGTGTTGTGAAAAGAAAGAAAAAGAGAAGAAAAAATAAAAATCAATAAACTTGTGTGTATTATAATGAGAACTAAAACTCTATATTTATAAAGTATGATTAGAGATACAATGATAATAATTTCTAGGAATGTAGGTGCACAACTGTCATTCACTAATAAACTTACAATTTACAACATTGCTGAATTTATCTTCTTATTTAACAAAAAAGAAAAGAATATATTAAAAATCTAAAAAGTTCAAATCATATTCCAGCAATTTTTTTTTTTTTAATGTTTTTATCCCCTATCAAATTCTTAAATGAATCATTAATTTTGCAAGGGAAATTCAATATACTCGGGTTTTGTGTTTTTTCATGTACACTGGTTGAATTTAGGGTCCATTTGATTGCAAATGTGGAAAATGGGTAGAAGAATTGATTAGAAATTGTTTTACTGAAAATTGTAAAAATCAAATCAAATCAAAAATGGGGTGGTTATAAAGTGATTATCAACTTTCTCTATAAATAAGACCAAATGTCCATGAGAAAAAACATGCATGACGCTTGTATTGCTCTCTCACAACCCCATTTTCACTATTTAGGCTGCTTCCATTTCGTTCGCTGCTATTATAAGAATTGCGTTTTATTTTCTTTTCCTCTGGCTACTAAGATGTTTCAATATGCCATATTGTCTTTTGTCTGTCCACAGATTCAGTAGCAGTTCGAAAGGTTAATCTATTCGGAAATTTCTAGGTCTATGTTTATTTTCAACTCGTTGAAGCATTTCATCGATTACTACACCCTTCCTACACCCTTCCTCGTCTCTAAGTGTCTAGGTATCCACAATAAGCATTTCCTCGTTTAAACCTCGCTATTCTAAGACTATACTATCCTAAGGTATTGAAATGAAATGTGCAAAAGAAAATCACAGGTGTAGAAAAAAATTTAAAATAGGGAAAGAGAAGAAACTCTCTCAAACCTAAATTTAAGAAACACCAAGAAGATCAAAATATTATTCAAACTCAAGCAAGTCCAAGATAAGTCCAAAAGATTAAAAACCTTTTCAAATAAAAGCAAATTCAAATCAAAATTCTAAAGTTCAAATCCAAGTCTCGAAACTCCAATGCTAGACAAGTCAAGTTCTCAACGAGATCAAATCTCCAACAAATTTTGAAGTCTACGTGGCCCTCTATTTTCAAATATTCAGATTATTAATAAGAGGATCGTGTTCTTCCGTGGATACAAGAAGATTAATCTCTATTGTATTTCCAAAAAATACAATTTGTAACAATTTATCTATTATAGTACACGAAATATCGTACAACAATATAATTATATGTTTCTATTTTGTACGTAGGATTCAACAAAATTGTACGAATAAATAACAATTCCTTCACCTACTTTGTAATTACATTAATTTTCCGCTTAATAAATAATTTACAAAATGTTACTATTTTAAATTTTTTTAGTTCATGATCTTTTCTAGATTCGTCGTTTCATGGCAAAATTAATGCTCGATTTTTCATGGTAATAACTTAGTAGTTAATCAACTTGTAACTAAGTAATCACTATTTTTTTTTTTCCTATTTCACTTTTGATCGTTAAGAGCCTTAAGAGTCTGTTTCAACCCATCTTTTTTTTTTTTGTTTCTTAAGAATGCATTTTGAAATAATAGATTGATGGAGAATATGTGGTTAAAAAAAAAATTTATTTTTCGTGTAACATTATTTACTGAAAAATGTGTGACTGAAAATAAGAGAGAGAAAAATATATTTTGAAAATAATGAGAATCAAACAATGACTAAGTAAAAAACCGTTAATCTTTTTAATAGAATGTCTTACGTTGAAGACTTTTACGTCAATGCTAAGTCAAATTGTTCAAATAAATTTTAACTGAATTTCCAAATTGTAATGATAAATTTGGTGAGAAGATTTTAAATAAATTAAGTTTTGGGATTAATACGAAACATTACTACAAGTAGAGTGGTTAAGAATAAGACAAAATTGTAGCAATGGTACCAAACATTTCATTAAGTAACAATCTTAGTCAAAACCTTTCATTTGTGCCGCACACGGTACCAAATCTTTCAAAATGTCGCAGCTGAAGTCCAAGTGGATGAAAAATGTTAGTTTAACCATTAGTTGACCAAAAATCAAAAGTTTGACCAAATGTTAACTAATTTTAAAATGGTGAAAAAGTAATTTTATATTTTACATATAAAATAACCAAAACAAAAGAATTAAGTAAGAAGAAGAAGAAGAAAAAACTGTTCATCTTCTTCCTACACCCCCACACCCCACCCCAAAACCAAAAATAAAAAACTACCACCTCTGTCGTTCCCCCGCCACACAACCACCTCCACTATTGCTGCAAGTTTCCCTTTTTTTATTTAAAAAAAAAAAAAACAAATCCTAGATTTTAGTCAGTTTCTTCAAGCTTATACTATTCACTCCTCTCTAATCACCTGTGCAGATCCTCAACTCCTCACTTTCAATCGTAACCATCATCAGATCTTCCTCGTTGTGGGCGAACTCTTGGTCATCGAATTTCTAGCAATGCCTTTGCGCATTGGCCTCGTAATGTGACAAAGATTATTGTGGAGGAAGAACCTCCCAAATTATTTCACCATGTCCAATTGGTACCAGGTTTCAACCCAAGTCTCCCATATGAGTTGGAGGTCTTGAGTTCGAATCTTAGGGACGCGTCCAGAAAGCCGTGAGGGGAAAGATCCTCTCCACAGCGGACAGTACGTACATTAACGATTCCGACGAAATATCCTCACGGGATCGTTACAAAAAAAACTCATGTTAAATTTTGCTACTATAACTTGTGGATCATGTCTGGGTAATGTATGTATAGCTACTAACAGTTTTGTCCCTTGGGTCAAGAGACAAAAGCTATACTGAAATTTCATTGAGTCAATCCTTCCATTTTTTGTATAAATAGAATATAAACAATGTTTTTTTTTTTTTAACTTAATTCTTTTGTTTTAGTTATTTTATATGTAAAATATAAAATTACCTTTTTACCATTTTTAAATTAGTCAACATTTGGTCAAACTTTTGATTTTTGGTTAAATAACGGTCAAATTAACAGTTTTCATCCACTTGAATTCCAACTGTGATATTTTGAAAGATTTGGTATCGCGAGTGACACAAATGAAAGGTTTGGACAAAGTTTGCTATGAAAGATTTGGTACCTCGCTGCAATTTTCTCTAAGAATAATTTGACCCTAATAACCCGGACAGAATCGGGCTTACAATACCCAACCCGAATAAAAAGCCCGTTAAAGGCAATGCGTCTTCTCCACCAATAGCATTTTACTTTCTGTCACTGCAACCAATAGTAACCCTCCACGTGGAAAATCAACGTCTTCTGGGCCCACTTCTCTTCTCCATTAAACGGCTCAGCTCAACAAACCAACCAAAAATTGCACCGGCAGTTGAAATATTTATACAATAATCAAAAAGGAAAAAATAAAAAAATAAATTGAGTCCGGTGATCTTAGGGTTACGTTTTACTGCGGCGATCTGGTGGTTTCCGGCCGATTTACATTGCCATGGAGTCTCGTGGAGCCGGACTCCGCCGCGTTCTGCTCCTGTCCGTTTGTGTCGCTGGCATTTGGTCCGCTTACATTTACCAAGGCGTCCTCCAAGAGACCGTGTAAGGCATTGTAAATTAATATTTAAAGCTTCATTTATTTGTATAATAATATTGATTAATTTCATTGGGACTCTAATTTATGTATCTTTTGTTCTGTCAATTGATTTAATTATTGGGAAATTGTTTTTTGGGGGAAAATATGAAGATTTTGAAAAATAAATCTTTTATTTTTATTGCTTTATGATATTTATTTGGTCTTTCATCTCTAGCTATCTTATAATGTGCTTGATCGATTTGTTCTGTCGGTGGGAATATGCTTTTTTTTTTTTTGGTCTTTAATTAACTATTGACAGTGTACGCTAATTAATTTTGAATTTGTGGTGGAATTTAATTTAGGTCGACAAAGAGATTTGGTCCCGACAAGAAGAGGTTCGAGCACTTGGCATTCTTGAATCTAGCACAAAATGTATTCTGTTTGATTTGGTCATTTATAAGTAAGTTTCCGAGGTACTCATTTTTTATTCACTTATTTTGGTCTTGAAATGCATGCTTATAGTTACAATGTTATAATTGTGCAGTGATAAAGATATGGTCCAATGGTGGTGATGGTGCTCCTTGGTGGAGTTACTGGAGTGCCGGTATTACAAATACAATTGGCCCGGCTATGGGGATTGAAGCATTGAAGTATATTAGTTACCCTGCTCAGGCATGTTTGAAATTTTGCGAGATTTCAACTTGCTTTGCAGTATTTGTTACCTATAATGATAATATTTGCTCTTCTGTGTTTTCATGGCTACTTTGCTTTGTAATTAATCTTTGGACATAGTTAACTCTTGTCTCAAAATACATTCAGTCCACTTCTTAGACAGTTGGAATGCTCTGGCTGAGGTCTCAAATATCGAAACTAAAAGTACAAGCATAATTATAAAACAATCTGAATGCTAAGTGTTTAATCTAGTTGGTCATTTTTGTAATAATGTTTCCATACGATGTTTATGTCGATCAACTTGATTTATTTAGTATTCCAGAGGTGAAATATGCTTAAGTGAATGAATCTAAGCATTGTATTCCTATTCTCTCTTTTGACTTTTAAACATGCTTTCGGAAACTGTCATGCAGGTAGGACACATGGTCTTTGTACAAAAGGAACTAGAGTTTCACATGATTTAGACTAAAGCCATTAAAGTGTAATTTAAAAGATTTTCAAATGGAAGATATGTCCACGAGATAATCTGACATGTGAGGGCTGTGTTTCTGGCTTCTTTTTGAGAAGTTCAGTCAGAAGATAATTTGAATGTACAACAATAATTTATGAAAGAAACTTTTACATTCTATGGTGTTTATAGACTAACCTCATCATTATTATGTGCAGGTGCTGGCAAAATCCTCCAAAATGATTCCAGGTGAGCTGTGACTATTTGTTGCTAAATTGAACAGTCAAGTCCTCCTAGATGCTATATACATTGCACTTCAGTTAGAGCGAACTAATTCAAAATTTTGCTGATCTCTCTCCAATATCTGATTGCGATTAGAAGCTCTTGTGTTTACTTTTTCAAGGAAATTATAAATATCTCTTTACATCTGTCCATAGTCGAAACTAGCTTTGCTCTGCATTAAATTACATTATAGAAAAGAGCAATGTGAGAATTTATATTGGAATCTCATTGAATACTGGGTCATGGGGCATATTCAGTGTGTCAGGCACCATTTTTTGTAAACAGTACATAATTGTAATGGGAAAGTCTGATATAATCACGTTACTTAAAGTGCTGGAATTTCCTTGGGTGAATTTTAGTTTGGGATCAATGGAAAACCTCAAAACTGTTCTTATTAATTGACATTTTCTTTCTGCAGTTATGCTGATGGGTACACTAGTTTATGGAATTAGATACACCGTTCCAGAGTATCTTTGTACGTTACTTGTTGCTGGAGGGGTATCCATGTTCGCACTTACAAAGGTGACTATCTAGATTACGATCTCGCATCGTACTAAAAATTTGTCCTTTTGGTTCGTGAACTGCCAAATCTTTTGTCAGGAACCATAAAATGTTTAAATCTATGATCACCTAGAGATGAACCAAACATAGTTGTTGTTCTTTTCAACCTAACCTCTCTGATTAAATTAAAAAGAAGAAAGGAAAGTATGAGAGGAAAAGTGATCCCCATTACGATTTCTCTCTTGCTGACCTAAGTGCAACCTAAAAGATGAAAGTGAGGAGTAACTTGTGATTCTTATACCCGGTAATTTGGATCGGCTACACGATTCCTTTCTACATATTTTAAAAGATCTAATGAAATTATATCTTTTGCAAACACAGAAAAAGGAAATGGACTTTTTTTCCCCCTTAACACTAAAAGTCACCTGTATTTTGATTGGTAAACTGACATTCTGATTTTAAATTTCAACCTTAATCATGATTCATGAATATGATTTTATTCTTTGTTTCAGACTAGCTCGAAGACAATAAGCAAACTAGCACACCCAAATGCTCCACTTGGATATGGGCTTTGTTTTCTGAACCTTGCTTTTGATGGATTCACCAATGCCACGCAGGATTCAATTAAAGCAAGGTAATAATTTGTTGGTCCCTTTGAAATGCTTCTCTAAGTTTTGTCCTGTGCACAGACTCAAATGATTATTGAGTAGACTTTTTGATCTATCCCTAACTTCTAAAATTTTTCTGGGGCCAATTACTCTGAATGTGTGGTTGGCAAATGCACAAAAACTTAACATGTATAACATATTGCTAGTCAATTATATTCTCGCTATTAACAGACATCAAATCCATTTTTCTGTAACGTAAAAAGTGCTTGATGTGATATCTTTTACAGTTACCAATAGAATTTGCCTATACTATTCAGGTACCCAAAGACGAGTGCTTGGAATATAATGCTAGGAATGAATATATGGGGTACCATTTATAATATGATATTCATGTTTGGCTGGCCAAATGCCATTGGATTTGAGGCAATTCAGTTCTGCAAGCAGCATCCGGAGGCAGCATGGGACATTTTCCTCTATTGTTTGTGTGGTGCGGTTGGCCAAAATTTCATATTTTTAACCATTAGTCGATTTGGTTCATTGACTAACACGACAATAACCACAACACGGAAATTTGTAAGCATAGTGGTATCTTCACTGCTGAGTGGCAATCCTCTGTCCTATAAGCAATGGGGAAGTGTTGTCATGGTTTTCTCAGGATTATCCTACCAGATATATTTAAAATGGAGAAAATTGCAGAGAATGCAGAGGAAAAAGAAGGCAATGTGAGGAGGACCAGCATTGTTGAAATTAAGATGCTAGGTATTTTTTTTTCCCCTCTGATAAAGATACTGATCGCAAGGCTTTTTGGTTGTATTATAAGAATAGGAGAATGAAACTGATTAGATATAATATATAGACAGTAGATAGATTTCTATATAAAGAAGCCCACCAGTAGAAGTTTTGATTGCATTTTTAGTACCTATGGATTCTTGTGTGCATCTGAGTTGGTCAAATGAAATTTTTGTTCAGTTATTATAAGCATTTTTGGCTTAGCTTAAAAGTTAAAAATTAGCTTCTTTTTGCTTATTTCAACTGCATTTATTATGCATAATTTTGTCTCACTAAAAATCCCATGCGTACGACTGGCAATTGAAAAAATCATTGCTCATGTTGAAGTGATTGACCAAAAGCCACTCTGCGTTCATTTGATGCCGAGAATAACTCTTTAAGGTAGTTTCTCTTAAGGGTGCGTTTGGTATAGACCATATTATATCGTATAGAATTAAAATTATCTTAATACGGTGTTTGACATTGTTTGGATTATTTTTATCTGGCTAGTTTTCTACTCATATCCATCCTTTATTAAATTAATTCATCCAATGAGGCAGATTTAGACATTATTTCTTATTGCTTATTTGTATAATTGAAGTGATTGCTTATTTGTATAATTGAAGTGATGAGTAATAGGGTAAACATTGTATTGAGTTTACTTATAACTAAAACTGGTGGAGGATCGAACGCCGAACGATATGGTGATTAAATTGGATACTTTCTACTGTAGGAATTTTGAATAAATGAAATAAAATGCACAAATATGTTGAAAGAATACAATTCCAGCATTTGAAATATAAAATTGGAGTATGAGTTAACAATACGGAAATGGCGAATTCAAATAGAATCATGCTTGGTGTACACTTACACCTTTGTTCACACTTTGTCACATGGCAAAATGTCATTTGATTGTTTAAAAAAAATAAAAATTATTCTATCCAATTCATTTTTTGACAACATTGCAAGTGTCAACACCGGTGTACACATTAGAATGTACAAATGGCAAAAGTCCATTGAGATATGCACATAATGAAAAACTTATTAGTTTATCGTTTAGTAGGTATTAAAATTTTAGATTTTAATTTAAGTTAAAGTTAATAATTAACTTTAATCACATACTTAATAGGGAAAATTGTAGTTACGGTACCAAACCTTTCACTTTTTTGCAGACTTTGTCCAATCATTTGTTTTGTGTCAGCCACGGTACCAAACCTTTAAAAACTTGCAGCTCAAGTCCGAATGGATGGAAACCGTGAGTTTGACTGTTAGTTGACTCCAAAAAATTATTTTGACCAAATCAACAAATGGCAAAATGGTAACTACATAATTTTAACATAAAAAAGGAAAATAAAAAAAGCCAACACTATTCCCACAACTTTTTAACCACACATTTCACCAATTTTTATCAAAATCTACTTTGAATTTTACAAAACAACAATAGTTACGTAGCCACAACATTTGCAACACAACCATATCAGTTATTCATCTGGTATTGATATAAGCAAATTTAGAGTAAAAATTGCAAAATTTGTCTACTTATATCAATGTCAAATTGATATAAGCTCAATCAACTATAGAATCTGAGTTTGTAACTTTAGATAAAGTTAGAGAAGAAGTAGAATGATATTGTAAATTTCTTAGAGGACATTATGTGTTGGTCTGAGCGAGTACTTGAAATTAATATATATTGGATAATCGGTTAAATATTGAAATGACACAAAATAATATGTATAATTTTTAAGTGTCGACATATGCGTTGCAATAGACATAATACCATTAAGTAATTGATCTCAAATAGTGTTATCTCTATCTATTATGTGAAATTAAAGGAACAAATCCATTTACAAAAGATTCACCAAGAAATCAAGTATATTGTCTATTGAAGAGCATGTGCTTAAAATCTACTGTTTAACATTCTTTATAATAGTAATCCAACCTTGTTGTCTAGATATTCGAAGATCTTGGTTTAACGAGACAACTAAGTTTTAAAGATTCCACGAACCGCCTAGGAGTTGTCTTCCTCTCATTCTTATGATAAGACTAGTTTAGGCACGTGCAATGCACGTGCTGAATTTTTATTGGGTATTTAATAGTGTAGATATACAGATATGCATGAAGATTAAATATAGTAAAATGGTTATAATTTATTTATTGCTAGTGTAACCAGATGAAACATGTAGGGAAAGCTACTGGTGATTTTAATTCACTTTCATTCCTAATAGACTAAAATAACATTTTTTGTACAATGTATGGATTTTCTGATTTGCTTTTTCTTCTGTGCTTCTTTTTGTTCGAAGTGGATTGTTTTTGGTATCAGAAGGAGGTGGTGGAAGTGGGACGAGGATGGATGATTAGGTGTGTCAAGATGGAGACGATTCTTATTTTGACTCCTCTCTTGCTGACACAGACATTGTTGTTAGATTAATAGATTGGTTTTTCTCATTAAAGCTTCTTTTTGTTTCTCTAAGCTCAACTTTCTATCCTCCAACTTCTTCTCAAACCTCTTTAATTCCTGGGATTTATTAAAAATATATTCTTTCCTCTGATTTAGCAAAGCTTGTCCATCAAATAATTTTTCTTGTCATTGCAGTTGAAAATTCATGCAAAGCTGAGGCAAATGGCGCATATTCATCAATAGAGAACCATAGATTACCTGCATCAGTCAACCCAAATTACATTAATCTAAGGCTAGAATTACTATCATGGACACATCAACCAGCACTTCTGTAATCTTGAAAACAGCTTTACAGCACTATAAATCAGGAGCAATTGNTTTACTATAATTTATAGTTTAAGTACATCTCAATTAGGTTGGCACATACTTAACTATAATATTTAATTTTTTTTTTCACGGGTCACGGTTAACTGCGGCTCGTGAAGGTGCAACCCACGAAACCCGTGGGTCACACCTCCTTGACCCGTGAACCGCCCGCTCAGGTCACGGGTCGGCCCGCAGTCCCGGGTCGATCCGAGTCGATTTTCACGGGTCTGGTCAGTCCGTCCGTCTTGACACCTCTAAATAGAATCATGCTTGGTGTACACTTACACCTTTGTTCACACTTTGTCACACGGCAAAATGTCATTTGATTGTTTAAAAAAAAAAAATTTATTCCATCCAATTCATTTTTTGACAACATTGCAAGTGTCAACACCGGTGTACACATTAGAATGTACAAATGGCAAAGTCCATTGAGATATCCACATAATGAAACACTTATTAGTTTATTGTTTAGTAGGGATTAAAATTTTAGATTTTAATTTAAGTTAAAGTTAATAATTAATTTTAATCACATACTTAATAAGGAAAATTGTAGCGACGGTACCAAGCCTTTCACTTTTTTGCAGACTTTGCCCAACCATTTGTTTTGTGTCAGCCACGGTATCAAACCTTTAAAAACTTGCAGATCAAGTCCAAATGGATGGAAATCGTGAGTTTGACTTTTAGTTGACTCCAAAAAATTATTTTGACCATATCAACAAAGGGCAAAATGGTAACTACATAATTTTAACATAAAAAAGGAAAATAAAAAAAGCCAACACTATTCCTACAACTTTTTAACCACGCATTTCACCAATTTTTATCAAAATTTACTTCGAATTTTACAAAACAACAATAGTTATGTAGCCACAACATTTGCAACACAACCATATCAGTTATTCATCTGGTATTGATATAAGCAAATTTAGAGTAAAAATTGCAAATTTTGTCTACTTATATCAACGTCAAATTGATATAAGCTCAATCAATTATAGAATCTGAGTTTGTAACTTTAGATAAAGTTAGAAAAGACGTAGAATGATATTGTAAATTTCTTAGAGGACATTATGTGTTGGTCTAAGCGAGTACTTGAAATTAGTATATATTGGATAATCATTTAAATATTGAAATGACACAAAATAATATGTATAATTTTAAGTGTCGACATATGCGTTGCAATAGACATAATACCATTAAGTAATTGATCTCAAATAGTGTTATCTCTATCTATTATGTGAAATTAAGGGAACAGGTCCATTTACAAAAGATTCACCAAGAAATCAAGTATATTGTCTATTGAAGAGCATGTGCTTAAAATCTACTATTTAATATTCTTTATAATAGTAATCCAACCTTGTTGTCTAGATATCGAAGATCTTGGTTTAACGAGACAACTAAGTTTTAAAGATTCCATGTACCGCCTTGGAGTTGTCTTCCTCTCATTCTTATGATAAGAAATAGTACTTTCTACACAAGGTCAAGCTATACAATTACTGATTCTTTTAGCTTGGATGAATCAATCGGAGTATGCCATAGTATCTTAATAAAAGGGCGCATGTGCAAGTGTGGAAAGGGATGTTTATATGGGAATTCTTGAGACTGGAATTTTTCAAATCACTTATGAATCTCAAGAGTTGTTCAATGTCAAAACGAACACAATAATGAGAACTAAATGTACTAGAAAAGATATTGTGTCATTTCAATTATCTTTATTTACACCAACTGTTAAACAGTTCAAGAGATTAGTCAAGTAAATTCATTAGTATTCTACTAAGGCAGGTTCAAAGTCAGAGGTTATCTCTCGTGATGCAATAGTTTTCTATTTGTACTCTCTTTTAGTATATGCATTATTATTTGCATTTTTAGTAATTTTTCGTTCA
>CAIGRF010168993.1:0-16512 GCA_903798235.1 Fraxinus ornus
TTATAATTTTTTTTTTTTTTTTTACAATTGGAACAAATTCTAGACCCAATTGTAGAAAAAATTATCATTTTAATGGACAATTTTCATTAAAAAAAACGAAGTCAAACGGACACCAAACTTTCAATATTTTCCAGATTATATCAACCAAACACAATTAATTACAATTTACAGTAAAACAATTTCTAACCAATTCAATTCCTTGTAAAACATTTTATTTCCACATATTTTCTACCTTTGCAATCAAATCGATCCTTAAACAATTATAAAATCCAAGTCAAGCGTAGACCCTACCACCATTATTGGAGCCCCGTATAGGGTTAGTGATTAGGCAACCCAATGAGAATTAGTGGTTTAAGGACACATTTCCAGTGAGGTATGCGAAATATATTGATAAAAATAAGTAATAGTTATGAATGTGCAATTGGAATTAACATTTCATTGGATTATAAGTCATTTATAAATTTATTTACCAAAGAGGCTAATTAAAGTTGTATGAAATTAAGAAATTCATTGCAATTAAGCATTCATTAACAACTCTAGTTAAAAATTAAATCCCTATGCATGACTTTGTTTGGTCCCCAATCTAATAATTTTAATTGTCCTCACTTAGGCGAGGATCGGCATTTTTTTCGAGACCCAAACCTAGGTCGACCTTTTAAAATAGTGCTATGCATCACTTGTAGACATAACATTGCTCTTAGTCTCCATTTGATAAATTTATAAATGGTTTATAAAGATGAATAGTAAGAAGAATAATAATGAGTCCGGTAAAATATTTGAATAATAATAATAATAATAATA
Organism: Fraxinus ornus; assembly: GCA_903798235.1. Classification (NCBI taxonomy): domain Eukaryota; kingdom Viridiplantae; phylum Streptophyta; class Magnoliopsida; order Lamiales; family Oleaceae; genus Fraxinus; species Fraxinus ornus. The sequence continues at coordinate 802 of CAIGRF010168993.1, forward strand.
ATAAATAGTATTTATATATATGTAGTTGAAATTAATATTTAAATTCGAATGATTTTATAAGCCATTTATAAATTTGTTTGCCAAATGAAGGCTAATTAAATTTGTATGAAATAAATTAATTATTCCCTCATATTTGAATTTTCAATGAATTTATTCCTATATACATATTTTGATAAAATATATTTTGTAACTTCACTTGGTCCCCACTGATGACCTGGGGAAGGCAAAGGCACAATTGTTAAACTTTTGATAACCTTTAGCATGAGTTGAGCTTGAAAATTATGTGAAGTAGGACAGAGGTGAACAAGAAGGGAGATTAAGAAAGAAAAAGGAAGAGAGAGGAGAAGGGGAAAGAAAGAGGGAGAAGAAATTTTTAATATTCATTTAATAATCAAGTCTTCTTATAATAAATGAAATTTTTAAGCCATATATTTGATTGGAGAATAAAAGATGTTTTGCATTTTCCATTAATTTGATAGTTATAATGTCTTATTTTATGTTGATTCTAATTTTTTTTTTTATAGAATGTTGTCGGAATAAGGTATGATGCGTATATAACAACTTTTGTAAAGTAAAAGTAGGATGTACAATTACATATTCACGAGATAAGGCACATGAAACACTCGTTTGAGTACTAAAGTTGAACACTTTATCTGTTGTTCAAAGCAATGTTTGAATCTTAGATAATTGGAATGGTGTTGGTTGGAGGAACTAAGGATATTGTTGTTTCGATATATTGGATTCGAAAGAAACAAAAAATGTTGTCGTATTTCCAATTGTTTAGTTAGTTTTTAGATTGTCGAAAGTAGGGCGTGATAATTTAAAAGATAATTCATAAAAGAAAAAGTGAGATATATGAATATTCATTCGTCAAGATAAAGCACATATAACACTAATTTGAGTATAAAAGAAAGAAAAAGAAATACAGTCAAATCAGTCATGACATCAATATTCTCTAAAGAATCAAGGAAATGGCCAAGTATAGGCTCCAACTTGCCATTTCTTCTACACTCATTATGTAACTCAAAAATTAACAAATTTTATACTTAGAGTGTATTTGGTGGTGATTAAAATTATATTTTTAGTAAATTATGATAAAAGTTTTTGAAATATGTGTTGAAAAGTTTTGGAGCCCATGAAAATGTAGTTATTATTGATTGTTTGACTTTGACTTGGATTAAAATCAGATTTTAATTTGAACCAAACATGAGCTTATTCTTATTAGCGTGACAGTTGAATCCAATTACGACAGTTTTTTATTTACCTTTACTTTATTTGAACTTTAAGTTAAGCTTCTATTTCACGGTTTACAAGTGTAATTATTGAATTACTTCATCTAAAAATCTGAACTTTTTTAAATAGAATATTTCATTTAAAATGAAACATGTATCCTCGTATTCAAGCCAAGTCCTTTTTCTTTTTCAAATCCATGATACGTACACAATTTTCAAATTAGGTAACAATGATACTTGAACCTACTACCTTTGCCAATTTTGAACTTTGGGAATATTAAATTACTCTATGTTAAAGATTAAGTTGCTAGAGATGTGACGAATTTATTCATTTAATGTTTGATTTCAACAACAATTAATTTAAGATATTAGTCCGATCATTATTAATGAAGAGAAAATTCCATTTAACAGGAAAATGAAACTAAAATCTTATCGTTAAAAGGTCTAGTTCTATTTAGCACATATCGAAATGCACTTAATTTATGGTCATGCAACACAATTAAGAAAATTAATTTTTTCAATCGCCATTGTATTGGACATATGCTTTTATTTAGATTTTTTGACTTGTCAATATATAAAATAAAAAATGCAAAAAATATTTAAAAAATGCTTATAATTTCCATTTAATTAATATCTTGTTGTTTCACTAATTTTATTATTTTAAGCAACAATATTTAAAAATAAAATAAAAGCAACAATTCACTCCGACGTCAGTTTAATTCTCAATATGTTGTGGCGTACCTATCAAAAGTTAGGAGATCAATTATTGATAAATGAAAAAACACTTCTTCGGCCTTCGTTGTCTTTTTAATGAAGTGCTACCTATAATTGAAAAATTGAGGATTTGCTCTCACAAGTGGACTATAGGATTTTAGATGGGATTTTTAAGGTTAATTTGATTTGATTAATTTAATATTTTGATAATGTTTTAATTTATTACAAGTTCATTTGAGTATTAACTTCTTTCACTTATTTGGGTGTTTCACACTTATTTTTTTTTGGAGAATATAATTTTTGAAATAGTAGTTGATAGGAGAATGTGTGGTGAAATTTTTTTAAATTTGTGTGTAATATTATTTTATTGAGAAAATGAGTGGTTAAAAAGAAAAAAAATGAAAATGAAAATGGGTGCCAAACAGGACTTAATTACTCTTGGTCACATAAAATATTATTTTAGATAAATGACATAAAGAAGCGCATGAATCGGGTCAAACACATGGGCTTGACAGTATCTTTATTTTGTGGCGCCAGTTTCTAAATTAGATCTCTCTGGTGAAGTTCATTGAACCGCCACCACCTGGGATGGGCTGTCTTATTTAACCCGTGTTTGGTTTGACTTGGTTAAAAATCATTTTTTTAAATATAAATTTTGATAAAAAAAAAATGATGATATATATTGAGCAAATTGGACTTTAATCTTCAGAATATAACAAATTGATCATAAGCCTTTCATTATATTTGAACTATCCATTTTCAATCACGGAAAATAAATTCAAATATTCGTTAAGCTATCATATGACCCTGGTGAAAACACGCATCACTTTTAATTGTTTGCAGCCATACATTAAATCCCGTAGAAATCGTATCTACTCATACACGTAGTAAGCTCATAAAAAAAAGGACATTGCTACATGTACAAAATGATGTCCAAAATGGCCAAGTGGTAGGGGGCCGCCACTTGGCCATTTTGGACACTATTTTGTACAACATTTTGTACCCCTAAAATAATCCTAAAAAGTATAACAATAGGACTCTGAGTAGATATTACAAGAAATGCATATAGATAGATTTCTTCGTTAATCCAAAATTGGTGCATGGACCACACACAATTTAAGTCTTATCAAGCCTTTTAGGTAAGCCAGCCGCCCCTCCAATAGGGGGCCGCCACTTGGTCATTTTGGACACTATTTTGTATAACATTTTGTACCCCTAGAATAATCCTATTATTTTATTGAAAAAATGTGTGGTTGAAATGAAAAAAGAGTAAAAAAAAATGAGAATAAGAATGAGTGCTATGTGAAAACGACACCCTCTATATTTATTGACTGAGGTTTGAGAATGATCAGAAGGTTGAGTGGGTTGGGGTTTGGACAAGACATATATTGCAAAAGCCTTTTGGCTTTTGTCCCGCGTGATTTTCATCTGAGGTTAATCTTAGCAATTGTCATATCAAATACTTTTAAGGAAAACAATGCTGTCATACAAACTATTTTGTCGTTGTGCATACAGAATCATTACCTTTTCATTGTTTGCTGTAACTTTTTAAAAAGTAATTATTCTACTGTTATATCAGATAATTTGATGTTACTATTGAGAGACTATTTGGGATTTTTTTTTTTTTTTTCTCAAAATGCATTTCGAAATAGTTTTTTCATGAAAAATGTGTGATTAAAAAACAAAGAAGAGTTTTGAATTTGCGTATAAAATTATTTTAATGAAAAATGTATCATTGAAAATAATGAAAACCAAACAAGAGCTAAATAATTTGATAATACATGAAATTAGTTTTTCTGAACATTTGTTTCCTCTTATAAATAAATATGTTAGCTATTTGGGCATTTTCATAGACATTACTGTATATAAGTGTGTTGCGTTCAAAGTGCACAACCAACAAAAAAAAGTAGCATACTCCAACGTATTGCCCCGATGTTGAGCAATCCACCTCCAACTCCACACTGAAAAGAAAATCCACGCAAAATATGAATATTCATACATGGACTTATGGGGCTATTGTTACGTCTCTTACAAAGAGGCTCTAGATCATCTGATCATTTACCAACATGGCAACCATCTAAGCAAATCAACAAGGCACGCACTCTACGCCACCCCCACACCGAAACTCCGAGGTGCCAAGGTGAAGTGGATCAATCACATGTTGAACATAAGAATAAATATAGGATTCTAAATGTTAATTTGACTAGATTAATTTAATATTCTAGTAATGTTTTCGTTTATTAGAAGTTTATTTGAATACATAATTTATGTACATAGGGGTGTCCACACACCTCACATGTGGTGGGGCCGGGGCCCACACCAAGAATTTTTCTTTTTGACTGAGGTCTTAGGATGATCAAAAGGTGGAGTGCGTGAGGGTGGGGTGGGGTGGGGTTTGGACTAGACGTGTATGACAAAAGCTCAAAAGCCTTTTGTCCCGCATGGTCTTCATCTGAGATCAATCTTAGCAATTGTCACATGTTGAACATAAGAATAAGCTCATGTTTGAGCCACATTAAAATTCTCATTTTAATTCTTCTATTCATTTTCAACAACACATTTTTCAATAAAATAATATTCTTCATCACATCAATAACTTTTCCTTTTTTCAACCACACATTCTTTAATCTTCATCAATCTACTCTTTTAGAATACATTTTTCCAAAATTATATAACTCAAACACACCCTAAATATTGAATTTTAAAGGTTAATTTGATTAGATTAATTTAATATTCTGGTAATGTTTTAGTTTATTAAAAGTTTATTTGAGTTACTTATTTCCCCTACACGGAAAACGACACCCTCTATATTTTTGACTAGGATGTGCTATGTGTACCTAATTTATGTATATAGGGGTGTTCAACCCCCCTCTCCCCCTCCCCCCCCACATGGGGTGGGACCCACACCAAGAATTTTTCTTTTTGACTGAGGTATGAGGATGATCAAAAGGTGGAGTCGGTGGGAGTAGGGTAGGGTGGGGTTTGGAATAGACGTGTATAGCAAAAGCTCAAAAGGCTTTTGTCCCTCATGGCCTTCATCTAAGGTTAATCTTAGCAATTGTCACATCAAACACAATCATCACCTCGTCATTGTTTACTGTAACTTTTTTAGAAGTAATAATTATTCTACCGTTATATCATTTAATTTGATATTACTAAGAGACTATTTAAGATTTTTTTTCCCCAAAATACATTTTAAAATAGTATTTTCATTAAAAATGTGATTAAAAAATAAAGAAATTTTTTGAATTTGCATATAATATTATTTTAATGAAGAAATATAATATTATTGTAATGAAGAAACTAAATAATTTGATATTACATAAAATTAGTTTCTCTCAACATTTGTTTCTTCTTATAAATAAATATGATAGCTATTTGGGCATTATCATAGACGTTACTATAAGTGTGTTGTGTACAAAGTGCACAACCAACAAAAAGTAGTATACTCCAACGTATCGCCTCGATGTTGAGCAGTCCAACTCCAACTCTACGCTGAAAGTCCACGCAAAATATGAATATTCATACATGAACTTAGGGGACTATTGTTATGTCTCTCATAAAGAGGCTCTAGATCATCTGATCATCTGCCAGCGTGCAACCAGCTAAGCAAATCAACAAGGCCCACACTCTACGTCACCCCCACAACGAAGCTCCGAGGTGCCAAGGTGAATTGGTCAGTATACACATGTCCACCACATCATCGAAGCGATGAGGCCATACATGTGGAAGTGGCATACGACGAAGTGGTACGAGGGGACATCTACTACTGAGAAAGCCATGACGCCTCGTTCCTACTAATTAGGAGATCTTTTATACAAATATTTATTTAAAATAAAATCTTTACACGATTGATTGATTTGATGTTTGTGCAGCAAAAACCAAAGAATTAAATCATGAATCTACCTATCAGGGGCAGTAAATGGCTGCCCACATAGGAATGATTGATTGACACCTAGTAGGGGGCACTTCGGCCAGCAAATGAGGCAACGTGCCCTTCCATCTAACGATCCCAAATCCACTTCTTTTCCTATATACTCACACTTAAATGTCATTTTCAAGGTAATGCAATTCCAACCAAATCAAATATAATTCCACTCCCCATATCACGTTATATTGATTTTCCAATGTTTAGACAACTGGGACGTCCCCTATATTTCATATCTCGATTGATTTGATCGTTGGAGTTTTTGCAAACGCCTCCACCACCGCTAGAACTGGCCATGAGTGACTAATGATGTATTCTAGTACGCAGGGAAGAGCCTACGTGGAGTTGCTAGCTGTTGACCTCCCATTTTCCCGGGTCAACAATAAGTAATTATTTTATTTTCAACGTTGACACCAAAAAATAATTCTTTTTAAAAGTTTAAGCTTAGCTGAATATGCATTCATTGTTGTACAACATTTTACATCACTATATGAAATCAACAATCTTCAATCAAAATGCATCATGTTAGATGAAATTCAAGACTGGATCATGAGATAAAAAAGAAATTTTTGCACCTTTTTATTCTCTTCAATAATTCTATTTTGCCCTTTTTTTTTTCACTCTGAACTTATAGATGGTCATTAGTATTTGGATTTTGCTACTTGTACATTACAAAATATGATATGAAGGAAAAGATTGGATGAAAAAATTGACTGTTTAAAACTGAAAAATGTTAGAGTGTCATATGGTATTATGTAACCCATTATATAACATCTCATCTACATGTAGCTCTCTTTGTTTAAAACTCAGAAGTTAGATAATAAAATCGTTTTATGGCCAGAATACAAACTCAGGAGGACATACGAGTCGACTTCTAGTAGATAGAGAGCTAAAAATACACTACTACATACTATCTCATGTGCCCTTTTCATTTTTCATACTAGATACTCGGTCGGCTATTAATGCTAAGTGATTAGATTTTGGGTTGGGGAAATCAATGGTGGAATTGAAATGTCGTCTGTGAAAGAGAACTTAACATATGAAATCGGGACCTATGTGAAGGACAATAATGTGATTGCATGCCAAGTGGTTTGGGGCTAAAACTTTGCATATACGCAAACAAATTCCTTGGAGAAGGTGAAACCACGTCCGCATTTCTTGTTCGCTTTTACAGTTTGAAAATTATATTTACACGAGACGCACCGATTTAGATATCAAGAAAGAAAAAATTCAAGAAAATATTTAGATTCTTTTCCAATTGTGAACCTCATAGACCTTCCTTCACATGCAACATCTATATAAACTCCCCACAAACCTTGTGTGCTATACATATTACATAATTCACTCAATCGGTTCTGCCATCCGTCATTTCGTTTTGTTTCTTTCATCGATCAACATGCCTAGAGACAGAGACCCTCTTGTTGTTGGTAGAGTTATAGGTGATGTTTTGGATCCATTTACAAGGTCCATATCGCTCGAGGTTACGTATGGTAATAGGGAAGTTAATAATGGATGGGATTTCAGACCTTCTCAGATTCTTAACCAGCCTAGGGTTGATATTGGAGGTGATGACCTTCGTACTTTCTACACGCTTGTAAGTCTAATTTCTCCTATTGTAACTCGTTTGAATTTGTCCCAACGACTTAAGTTTTTAGATGAGATTGTTACTATGGTATCGGGTTAGAATAAAAGCCCTCCAAATGGTCGACACGATCAATTTCTGCTTGCTGTTGGATATGTATTTAAGTTTTCATGACATTGTAGCACAGTGTGTTTGATCTTCTCCTTGTGCAGGTTATGGTGGATCCCGACGCTCCAAGCCCAAGTGATCCCCACCTCAGAGAATACTTACACTGGTGAGAATAAAGTACTGGAGAAGAATTTTTTATTTTTTATTTTTCCCTTTCTTTCTAATTTTTACTGTTTTCTATTTTATCAGGACAGAACAAAATAGCTAGATAGAAAGTACAATAACACATAATCCCATCTGGGAATGCTATTCGATAAATTTTTTATTTTTTATTTTTGTATAAAACGATAAGTTTTGAAAAGTTTAACCACTTATGTTTCATTTATATTTTTAACCTAAAAAACCAATAAATGAAACATTTTTTTTTTATTAAACAAATTCGTCTGCTAACTTCTACACGTTTTAAAGTCAAACAATCAATATTAATCATATTTTTCATGGGTCCCACAACTTTTCAACCACACATTTCAAAAAATTTCTATCACAATTTACTAGAAATCTAATTTTAATCTCCATCAAACACCCTCTAATCAAGAAATGGTAGTTTCGGAAAATTATGTCTATGCACTAGAGACGAGATAGTACTTGTCCACTCATGTGAAGACTAGATTCACTTTATGATCTTCCAATCTTTTGACTGATAAATTAACAAAATAACTACTCATTTCACATCTGGTTTGCTTTTACCTTGACAGATTGATGTCTCATGCTCATGACGTTAGCAATACAAAAATTTCTCTAATTTTTCCTAACAAAGTCACAGATTAATGTCACTACTGATTTTACAGAAGGTTTCCATAGTATAGGAAACCTTTTCAGTTGTCTTCTTGTGCAATTATCGACAAAATATGAAAAAAAAAAAAAAAAAAACATGGATTAATAAACTCGCATATTAGTTAGTATTAAATATTTCGAGTTTTATCTTAAAAAGTCGACTTTATTAGAAATTAATATTACAAACCCTATTTGTAGGTTGGTGACTGATATTCCAGCAACCACTGGGGCTAGCTTTGGTGAGTAGTCAAATATATATTTTATGGGTTTCAATTGAGAAAAAGAATCAAGTACAAACCTGTAGCTAAAAAATTGATAAAGATTTAAATCAAAGTTAATAATTAACTGCACATTTTATGAAATTTACAACTTTTCAATCACATTCTAATTAATTTTTATCAAAATCTACTAAAAATTTGGTTTTTAACTACATTGTCAAATCTTTAATGAAAAAATAAATCTAACTTGAACGTCCAGAGCTTGTTAAGGGCCTGTTTGTCTCCCATTTTGGGAGATGAAATAGAGTTTTGAATAGTATTTTTTGGAGAATGTATGGTTGAAAAATAAAGTAATTTTATTGGTTTATGTGTAGAATATTTTATTGAGTGAATATGTGATGAAAATTGTTTCCTAAAACAAACAACGTTTGAGAAAATCGATGACAAACAGTGGCTAAAGTGTGTGTAATTTAAACATTCGTAACAAACCCATGATGTCCTTTTCTTCATGTCTCAATTTCAACATCCTAAGTTTAATATTCGGTGGAGAGTATGTTCTTTCTTTTACCACTCGAAGTGCCTTTTTGATGTCTTCCATGCACCAAATGACTTCCTAACTTATCTATTGCTTTAATCTAGACCACCAGCTCAAAAGTCACTTTTTCCCCCATCACCTGTCTATTCTGATGCATGCATAACGCAGTGTATGGTGGTGCAGGGCAAGAGATTGTTTGTTATGAGAGTCCACGGCCATCAATGGGTATCCACCGTTTCGTTTTCGTGTTATTCCGGCAGTTGGGCCGCCAGACGGTGTATGCTCCGGGGTGGCGCCAGAACTTCAACACCAGGGACTTTGCCGAGCTCTACAATCTTGGTTTGCCAGTCGCCGCCGTATATTTTAACTGTCAAAGGGAGAGTGGCACTGGTGGACGAAGGCAGTGAAGTGGAGAAATATATAAAGTTTACCTCTATAAAAATATATATTATATATTTATAGATAGAATTTATGGAAAAAAAAATTAATATAGTTCCATCAACAATGCACGTAAAATTAAGCTTTATTAACTCTTTTGTGAGTCGTATAGTTTGCAAAATGATAGGGGAATGGGATTCTTGTAAAAGGGTTTTGCAAAGCTTGATTCATGTATTCAAATATAATACAAGGAATAAAATAAATACAAATTGTCACTACAAACAAATATCGAAATCGCTTTGCAGGGATTGTTGCGCTATTGAGTCACATAATGTATTTTGCGACAACTTTCTATCATTTGTCGCATTGACAAACATGCAACATTATTTGTTCGATACAAAAAGTACGAAATAGCAACAAAATAATTGTCGCTATAATATCGTCACAACACGTATATGTCGCAAAAAATTAAAAGGGCGACAAATCAATTTGTCACAATGATTATTCCAATGAAGTTTTTGCGAGAAAAATATGTGTTGCAAACACTATTTTAAGAGTATACAAACGTTGCAAAAGACCTTCCGTAATGTTAATGAGTATGTTACGGGCTTCGATGTTGTCATAGAGTAGAAGGATACGATGAAGTGCAAAGTGCGTTGCAAAAGGCATCAAATGAACGTTGCTTTCATCCAAAATCAACGTGTCCTACACAAATTCAATGTGTAAAATCAATCTAAATTCAATGGGCATTATGTGTAAAATCAATCCAAAACATATCAAGTTGAATATTAATCCAAAAGAAATGTGTCGAACAAAAATTAAATGGCCACACTTTCATCCGTTAACTCCACAGAAACCACTATCATTAACTTCAGCCAGTACATGTTTTTATTTAAATTCTCAACTTCCTTAAACAAACCGCCATCACGAACGTTTGCCAGTAAATGTTGAATATTCTAAACCATAGCTTTTATCTGGTACATCACTGCATCAAGACAGAAATTTTGCTTGGTTATATAGCTATAGCAAACATAAACACTAAAAACAGTACAAGATAAAAATCTATGTTTTCAAAGATCTATGTTCATTTCGGTAAAGCATAAAAATCAAGCAAATCTCTTTTAAAGGGTCTGTAAGTTATTCACCTAATGATTCATAGATTTCATTTCTTTCCATTTACCTGTAGTTTTCAAAAAACAAGATAACCAGGTAATTATCACCTTTTGCATTATCTCAAGATGTGAAAGAAATTGTTAATGGCCTTTAAATCGGATGTCCATAATCTGCCACTTCATACATTATAGGCACCATATTGTGTATGAGAAGATCAACATTATATGACATAAAAAAAAAAAAAAAATTACACCCAGAAACTAGCTTTAGTGATGGGTAAAAAGTTTGAGACAAAAAACACATCTCCGTACCTCGCGGCCATGTCTCCGGCACCGTATGACAATTACTCCTCGAGACTTGCCTCATCAACTCCCTCTTCAGTGTCATCTTTTTGCGAAAACTGGCCTTTGATTGTTTAAGGGACACTCACTCACGACATTGATTTTTCCCATCCATTGGACCAAAGTATTAGTTTCTGTTGACAAACAAAAATGAGGCCCAATTAAATGGTCCAAAGAATGGAGGCGAATGTGAAGTTTGAAAGATAGGCCCAAACGAGGCCATGTGAAAAATCGATAAACCGTGGAAGAACGTTCAGGTCGCAACCTCGCCAGCCGAATGTATGGCACTCGTTCCAGTATAGTGCAAGAAAGGTTGTACCCTTTACCGAAATTACCAGAACCTAACAAAGGCGTTTCCAACTGAACTACGGACAAATGATGAGACAACAGCAGTGATCATCAGGTCCTAAGGCGCCTAAACTGCTTGAGGCGGCCAACCAAAACGTCCTCAAGGATGATAAAGAAGCTAGTATGGGTGAGTCAATGGAGGAATTGCTAGAGAGTTCTTCCGGGAGATCAAAATCTGAGCGCGGAAAGAAGGATGAAAATGAAGAGGACCCAACCCTAACTATTCAATTTGGTATGCCACCTCCTGTTATGGCTAATAATTATTTATTAGCCAATGAATTCAGAAGTAAAGAAAGCGAAGAAGAGGAAAGGGAGGATAATGAGGAATAAGCCTGTGTACTGGAATGTGAAGAATGCCAAATATCTCAGGAGGTATATGGTAAAGAAGAGGATGATGACATGACTGACATTGAAGAGGAAATTGACTTAGAAGAAGAGATGAAAAGAAGAGGAGTGTCGCGCAACACTTTATTGAAGCAGTTGTATCAGGAAAGTATCCGCAATGTAGATTTGTTGGGTGAACCGTCTGGGCGCGCCTTTGACTTCTATGTATTGTATGAGACCCCTAAGAAAAAGGTGAGAGTGCCTTGCTCTGAGAAATATGGGTCACCCCCAAGAATACTGCCTCCCCCTATATGATAGATAACTGAAGAAGATGCATTACCTCCGCCTACAGGTTGGATAACTAAAGAAGAAACATTAGGAGAAAGTAAAGAGGAAGTCCAAGAAGCAAAGACCCAATGTGAAATGTTGCATGTAGACATGTCACAAAGAGACGGTCCAACAAAATAGGAAGTAGAAATAGATACAGCTGAGAAGGTCATCTTCAAGAGGCCAAATATGAAATTAACCAAACACTTGTGGCCGTTGTACGTGAATGCTTTAGTCAACGGTATACCCGTGGCAAAGGTGCTTATTGACAATGGAGCAGCCATAAATACCATCTCGTCCAGAATGATGAGAAAATTCGCAAAGACAGAGAGTGATACGATCCCATAGAGGTTATCCTTACAAGTTTTAATGGGGGGTCACTTCAGCTAAATGAGTTATGCTACTGTACATAACCGTAGGAACAACCACTAGGACCACAATCTTCTTTGTGATAGATAGTACTACCAGTTATATTGTCTTAATAGGAAGAGATTGGATTCATGGGAGCTGTTGCATACCTTTATCGTTTCACCAATACCTGGTTTTCTAGAATGACAAAGGCAAAATCGAAGTGGTGCAAGCAAACTATAGACTCTTTGTTGCAGAATCAAACTCAGTGAAAAGGTTCATGTACGAAGGAAATTATAGACCTGTCGGGTAGTGCAAGATGGGGAAGAAACTCAAATGTCGCACAGAGCAAAGACCCGTTTTCAGTAGACGCACTTACTGAAATGTTCAATCAAATGAGGCCAAACATAGTGGCCCTTGATGAGCTAGTAATTGGCAGAAGGATAAACAGGGAGATCTAATGAGTTGTAAGCAGCGAGAAAATATGGCTGATATCCAGGCCTTTAAAGCCAAATTGGTGACTTTCAATGAGGAATGTAAAGAAAGGACACAAGAAGAAGCAGCACTTAGGACGTTGAGAAATAAGGTAGCAGTGTTCGAATTGGAGCAGAACATTGGTCGAGAAGTCAACAAGGTGGATTGCTTATAGGAGGAAGTACCTGCAAGGAACCCAGATGATGAAGTAATGAGGATCGCAAAACCCGAGCATGCCCAAGCACAAGACCCTTTGATAAAGATGAACATTGGAGACGAAGATGAAGATCGTCCAATATTTGTCAGCCAGATTCTTAGTTAAGAGAGAAGCAAAAAGATGAACAGTGAGTTTTATATAAACACGGCAATGCAAAACGTGTGTATAATGGTATGATGAAATAACGTACTTCCCGGTTTATAGGAGCAGCGAAATATTGTACTTCTTTGGGATGTAGAAGGTCACCGCCAAATAAAGCAATGATTGTGATTCTTCGCTTTTTTAGGATTTCAAGTATTGCGGGAGATTACAAAGAATGAATATGACATAAAATTAATGATCGATATTAAATTTTGTCATATTTAGGGTAATTGTTGACAAACAAAAATGAGGCCAAGTTAAATGGCCCCAAGAATGGAGGTCAATTAGGAAATTCGAAATATAGGCCCAAACGAGGCCATGTGAAAACCCAAGATAGAGTTATGTAGCGGAGGTCCATCATCGCCCAAGCCTGCAAGACTACCAAGATCAAGGCGAATATAGTGCCTCGTTGTTATTTAAAGGGACGGCCCTGTCATCGCTCAATCCCGCAAGACACTCAGGATCTTGGCGAATATAATGGCTAGTTGTTATTTAAGGCTACAGTTATTGACACAGTTAATGGGTAGTCTCATCGCATTCCACGATCCAAGAATCTCGGAGGCAAGCAATTAAATAATGAGAGTAATGGTAGCAGTTAAAGGCGGCAGTTTATTGATAAGTCAGCCATTATGGAGAAAGTGGGTAGCAAGGAGACAAGCGGTTGTCAAACGGTTCCACAACAAAAATTGCCAAATGAGCATAAAAGAGAAGAGAAGACACAGAAGCAAGCCCCGATAAAATCACTCTCGAACAAAGAATACTTAATTTCATTTCTTCTTGTTAAACTTTCAGTTGCTTTGTGTGCTTGTACTCCTTGGAGGCATTTCGTTTCTTGCAAATTGTAATCTTCATCAATTACTCCCTTAGAGACATTTCGCTTCTTACAAATTGTAATCCTCATAAATAAAGCACCCCTCGTTGGGACTTTATCTTGAGAGGTTTGTTCCTTACACAATCATTTGAACTTTCTTTTAATTGCTAGCGACTTCCCGCACGAAACAATTTCTTCAGCGTATCTTCCATTTTTTACATCGTCCTAGCCAATCAGTTAATACAATCAATCTATCCCAAGAAAAAAGAAACCAATAAAGTATAAAATAGATACTTCGTTTATTGCTATTTATTCCATGGCACCCCAAATTATACATCATAAATCAGGACTCAAACTCCAGAATAAATTCCAGTTTTTGCTGCTCATGCATTCTCACTTTCTCCATCGATATTAACTGCCTATTTAAAATAGCAAAAAAACTAGTAAAATAATAAATACACCAAGTCTATAAACTCTAATATCCAATCAGCTTGTCAATATGTAAAGTGCCTTGCAAAAACCATATCATGAAAAACTATATGAAATGTCGAAGTAAGGTACGTTGTTGACTTAAATCTCAAATTCAAAGAACAAGAACTGAAATTGTTCTAAATTATCCCGTGACATGTAATGAAAGAGAGAAGCTTGATTTGCACGGTCAATTCCTTTCTCTTTTATTCCCAAATGTTCCTAGTCATGCCAAAAACAAATATGAATTCTTCGCTCGGAAGTCATCCACAATCAAATCTGAGCTTCAGCTTATTTTTGGCAATCAATTCTAGTTAAATCCAATCTTATTATCTTATAAAAAGTTTATTAGTTACACTAGTTGCCACGGGCACCAAATGTGGGTGTAGAAATTATTACTACAAGAGGAGAGGCATGAAGCCAAGGTCCTCTACATATTTTTGAAATTTCAATGAGATTTAGGCATTTCACATAAGTAATAGTATTCATCAAACTTTCTTAATGAAACCCAAGCAAGCACTAAATGTATGCTGATTGCTGAATGGTTCTGATAGATTAGTCTAGAGAAACAGACATTAGACTGTTCACAATGTCTTCTGTTAGGTTTAATGTTGTAATTAGCATGTTTGTGAACAAAATGGACTTAATTGAATGCTTGTAAAAAGTCAAGGATTTGGGTGCAATTTGTATTAGATGAGTTAGGTTAGGGTTAGAGGTTGAAAACAAGGAAAACAAGGCGTCGAAATTTCGCTAGATTGTCGCTAGGATATGGCTCGAGCGGCAGAAACAGAAACATCTTTGCCCACTTGTCGCCTGTTGTCGCTCGAGCGACAGACCTTTGGCTCAAGCAACAGACTCCCTCGCTCAAGCGACCTACTTACGCGGCTTGACCTAATTCTCGTTTTTGGAGAGTTTTACTAAGTCCATAATACTCATATACCTCCAACTATAAATACAAGGGGTCTTGCACGAAAATAGTGGGTTGTCTCAGTGTGCTTCATTGATAGAACATATTCAAATCTTCTTTTGTAAGATCTAAGATCACAACTCGTTGGCAAAATCATTCACAACATTCTTGAGATCCTGCAACCATATTTTGGAGAAAACATCAAATTGAGGAATCCAAAACATCTACTTCTTATTGGTACTTTCTCAGCTGAACTTCAAAAGTTTCTGGATGTTGAGAGAGGTTGGACTACAAGCGCAAGAAGAGCACAAGAATTGGAGATTCTTGAAATTCCACTTGGAAGAGACGTGTGCAGAAGAACGT
>CAIGRF010168993.1:17455-30099 GCA_903798235.1 Fraxinus ornus
CATATCTTGGGGGAAGATTGTGAGACTGTAAGTACAGCGGATCAGGAGGCTACAAGAGGTAGATCAGGAAGTCTAGCAATGTGATTGGATAGCATCTACGGTAGCAGATCGCAATGCTGGAATGAGCAACAGATCTTGGAGTTGCAGGTTGTACAACAGCTAGTGGGGCTAGTCTGGAATTGAACTGTAACCCACATTGTCTATAGTGGAGGTAACTGGCTTGGTCCCGGAGTTTTTACCTAATTGGGTTTCTCCATCATCATATTGATGTTCTTTGTTTTACTATTTTACAATTTACTGTTTATTGTACAAATTGCGGTAATTCGACATAGGACAATTGAGTTGCATGATTAACCATTTAAATAAGAATTAAAAGTGACTTGTTGTTTTTTAAATTTCACGTTAAATACTTATTCACCCCCATCTAGGTATTGTTAGGGTCGAATTTGTGTTTTTTCATCTTCCAACCTTAATTTCTTTATTTGAAAGAAAAATGAACTTACGAAACATATGCCTAAGCATAAGAAATGGGGAATTATTTCAATGAAATTTATGTAAAATCAGTTTTGCTCATGGAAGCATCATTTTCGATATTCTCAGCATTCGCGACATTTTATGCTCTATCTCTTAATTCCTAAAGAAACGAATTTCTCTTTAACTTGTATATAATATGCACTCATCAGAATTTATAGTAGATGAATGCATAATCCACATTCACAACTCACAATTCATTCATCGCCAATCACAAATCACAAAAAAAAATTGAAATTTGAAATTCCAAAATCAAATAATGATTGAACTTTAGGCAAAGCAAAGCAAAGCAAAACTGAAAAAACAATGTCCATTTGAGGGTTTTTGCAACATGTATGGCACGTTATCATATTCTTTGACTCTATGATAACATTAGAGCCCGCAACATATAGGTGAACACTGTGAAAGACCACAGTAATGATTTTTATGTGGCAAAAAAGCAAATTTTCTTGTAGTGATTTTTCCTCCACTTATAGAATTTCTAGCAACAAATATTCAATGTTGTAAAAAGTAGATCTTATTGCATCACAAATACTTCGTTGTAAAAAATAAAAGTTTGTCGCCATAAGTTTCCCACCAAAAAATATTTTGGTGTCTTGCTTCCTTCACTTTTTGTGTGTGACAATATTTATTATTTGTCAACCCTTTTAACGTATTACGACAACTTTTGTCGCCATATATTTTTTTAGTACTTTTTCTCATTACAATCTTTGCTACAAACTTTAAAACGTGTCGCATTAAATCACTTATCACTATAACTTTTTGTATGTCACAAATTTTTTTTTTGTCGCTAAATCACATTTTTATTGTAGTGTGTGGAGTAGTTTTCAGTGCCTTAATATTTATATTTTATTTTCTATATATATTCTCTTCTTCTTACACCACTCAATCTCTACATTGTTGTGATTATAATATTCAAAATATAGTGATTAATTATAGCAAAATAGCACAAGATTTATGGTGAGCCATATGAGCCAAAAACAAAGCTGATAAACCACTAAAATGAATAGTGGAAGTAAATGAGCACTTAGCTTGAAATAGAAAGTGCATGGTGAAGTAATCTTATGGAAGATTTTTGGTGAAGATGTCTGTTGACCCCAAAAATGGACCAACAGAAAATAAGGATTCCAAATGTTTCTTTATTTGCAATGTGATTATTGTTATGATAAAAAGGGGGTCGGCTTTGAGGAGTAAGCTTTTAAGTAAAGAGAGTGCCCAAGTTTACTTTGAGTGCATAAACTTGCATTACCCTATACAATGTTAAGTGTGTGCTTTTATAGTAAAATACAATAGTGGAGAGCCGTTAGATGATGGAACACGTGGCCTTATCCACATAGCCGAGACCTCTTATCGTAGCCATCAATCAATCATTCATAGGCCATTTCGTATTTAATGCTGTGACGGCTTGGCAGCCCTAGGCCTGATATGTAAGACTAGACTTGACTTGTTCCATTGAGTGGAGCTACATATATAATGAGTTGTCACATCACCCACTTGATACAAGATCTAGTATGAGATCTTCTCCAATATGCCTCTACATATTTCATGTCATCCATTGGGGCTCAGCTCTTCATAAAGGTTCGGACAATAGAGGTTCGACCAATAGTGGCTCGGCCAAAAGAGGTTCGGCAAAATAGGGGTTCGGCCAATAGTGGCTCGGCCAAATTTTCATATGGGCAGAATGATGTGGGACGGATCTAGGTTCACTTACTGTGTAGTTTCACTTGGCTATATTTAGGACTTCGTTGGAACTTGTCCATTTGCCACGTCTATTTATTGTACGATTATTTATATGAGTAACAATGTCTACAGTTTGTCGTTAAGAATTAACAATATCCGGAATATAGCTTTTTCCACAATTTCTCATGAACAAAGTGATAGTCAAATATTAGCTTCAGTTTGACGATCATTATTTGGATAAAATAAAGTTTTGAATAATGATTTTTTGGAGAATATGTGGTGGAAAAAATTTTAGATTTACGTAAAAAAAAACTTATTTTGTGAATGTGTAGTTGAAAATGAGTACGTAGAAAAAAGAATTCTAGAATAATGGTTGTCAAATGGAGCTTAATGTGCGCCAGCATGAAAGATTTTATTGCATTACATGCATATAAGGAGTACTTTGTTGTCACATAATAGTTGAGACGGATGGTAAGGGATTTGTCAAGATCATAACAAAGATATTGACGCCACGGAAGTTTAGAAGTTGTGAAAATGAGAGAGTGATATTCCGCTTTAACGATACAATGTGATAGAGTTGGCAGAAATTTGGAACCCTAAGGCCTTGTTTGATGGCATTGATTTTTCATGGATTTTCTCACTTTTTTGTTGTTTGATGGCAAAAAAATTTCATGGACATGGCTCGTGCACCCTTTTTCCTCCAAATTGTGGAATTGATTTTCTTGCCTTTTTGTGATAAAAGTTTTTCCAGTTTTTTTTTTCGGCAATTGGAAAAAATTATAAGCACAACGGTAAAAAAAATAAAAATAAAAATAAAAAAAATCACTTTTATTGACAATTTCCATGCAAAACAAAACCAAACGAATGGTATTCGGTATGATAATTTTTTTTTTCCATCTTTTTGGCAATTGAAACAAATTCTAGATTCAGTGGTAGAAAAAATTATCACTTTAATGGACAATTTTCATAAAAAATAAAGTCAAACGGATATCAAACTTTCAACATTTTTCAGGTATAAAATAATATCAATCAAACACAATTAATTACAATTCCCAGTAAAATAATTTTTAGGCAATTCAATTCCCTGTAAAACATTTTCTTTCCACCAATTTTTCACATTTGCAATCAAACGAACCATGAGAGGCTAGGTTGGAAGACTACAATAAGCTTTTTCGAGTGCTTATCACAACCTCTTCAATCCGCATCACATGTGAAAAATAAAACTAATGTTTTGTGGAGATTAAAATCAGATTTCTAGTAAATTTTGATAAAAGTTGATGAAATGTGTGGTTGAAAAGTTGTGGATCACATGAAATATGTGGTTAAAAATCAAATATTTAAAACCTCATTGCATTTTTGCCTCATCACAAATTAGCAAACTAGTTCCCTGCACGGTTTAATCCATTTCAGGCGTTACGTCGTGCCAGCGTTTCAGGTGAGCTACACATTCCTTGTATTAATGAATGGCAAAATAATCCAGCCACAAAAACCCATTTTATACAAATAATAACAAAAAAGAACAACTTATATGTCAAAAGTTAAAAACATGAAACAACAACTTTAAATCTTTACATTGAGAGCCGATTTTTATGAAGAGAAAAAAAATATATTGGATGAATCCTAAAGTTTTGAATTTAAAGTTATATTCAGTAACTTTTATTTTAAAATCCTAACTTAGGACAATGAGTTGTTCTGAGTTCGTAAATAAATATATTTTGACAACTAACATTTTACGTGCGAAAAACAAGACATAATTTCGACTAGTCCAAACCAAATATGTAGAAAGTAGAAATGTAGAAAATGACCTTTTGATTGAAGCAAGAGTTTGAATCAGAATTTTATCTTTCAATTATTTGGCACGTAATTAGGGTGGACATGAGGGAGCGTTGAAAGTTCGTCCAACATAAACTGCGACAACATATCAACGTCATTCCAATTATCTAAGATTCTTCAAACATTACTCGAAGCCATATATAGAGTTCGTTTGGCAGAGATTAAAATCGGATTATAATTGAAAAATTAGTCGTTATTGTTGACTTTTATTAGACGAGTAGGACCCAATAACAGCTATATTTTTCAATTTTAATTGGATTTTAATCGGTACCAAACGGGTTGATAAAGTGAATCTTGTAAAACGTCCCACTTTATTATTGAACGAGTATTTTCTCTGCCTTTTCTTTTATCAGCTGTCGTATACTGCATCACACCCTTCTTTCAGCAATCTAAAAAGAGTAATGATATTTGCAAGAATGATTGATAGACAACAGTCCATAGGCTAAATCCAAGATTTGAAAACAGCATTTCACTCAATAGGGAAAAAAAAATACATATTTATATATTTATATATATAAGAAATCCCCATCCAAGTTGGAGAATCCAAAACCAACAACAAATAAACGAATCAAACGATTATGTATCAAGGCGATAATCCCACATTATCCATATTATCAAACTTGGAAAGGCCATGGCCAATTCTTCAAGTCTTCCTCATCTTGAATCTTAGAATTCTTCATTGCTCGAGGATTAACCCCATCTTTTTGCACATAAGCATAGTAATTCAAGAAGAATGAAAGTGTAAGAACAACCCATTCTAGGCAGAATATCAGTATACACAACCCACCAGCCAATTTCAATATCGTCACACCATCTTCTTCCCTCACATACGATTTGAGATTTCCAAGAAAATCTTTAGGTCTTGTGTAAATAAGCACAGAAACGGAGCCTTGAAATATTGCTGTAAGCACTGTGGCCACCATGTGGGCTCCATACCACTTCCCAGCACCTCGAGTGGCCGAGGCAGCAGCGCAGCCGGCAATGGCACCGATAATGGTGGTGACGTGGAGGAGGATCAAGAAGAAGCCGCAGACCGAAGGGATTAGCCGGAGGGAAAGTGTCAAGAAAATGCAACTGGAAGCTGCACCTAAGAGAATGTAATTGCATAAGAGGAAAACCTTGTGAGTGTGGGAGTGTGATTCATTTGAAGAATTCTCTATATGCAATCCTCCCATTTCTTGCAATTTTCTTGGGAAAAACTGGGAATCGGAAATTGAGTTTTGCTGTTGTGCTACTGAGAATTGGGGGGAAAAATGCAGAATTGAAGGCTTATTTGTTTTGTGAAATGAGATGCAGATGATCTGTATATATATATGAAGGATGTGGGGAGCAACGGTCATATTTTGATTTTCAAAATATGACCGTTTAGCTAAAAAGCTAATAAAATTGGTGGGTCTAACGGCTTGTAGATTTATTTATTTTTATTTTTATTTTTTGTTTTTGTTTTTGTTTTTGTTTTTGTTTTTGTTTTTTTGTTTTTAACTGGGGAAAGGACATATTTACTTCAAAAGAAAAATAAGTCCATATTTATAGGAATTAAATTTAGATTTTAATTTAATTAAAAATTAAAAATTGATTTTAACCATATATTTAATAGAATGCATTATTTTTCAACTACTCATTTTATCAAAATCTATCTCTTTTAAATTATTTTTTTATATACTCATTTTTAACCACACATTCACACAATAAAATATTCTACACGAAAAATCAAAACTTTTCCATACATTTTATCTACACGTTCTCCTAACTCATTATTTAAAACAATGTTTTTCCAATAAATGACCACCAAACAGGGGCTAAAAAATTGATTTTAATCTCCACTAAACATGTGCTACATTTTACGTCCCTGCTAGGTTTAGAAAAAAAATGATTAGACTTTGAAAAAAGTTCATAAAATATGTGATAAAAAGTTATGAATTCCATGAAATATGTCGTTAAAATTTAGAGTAATGTTGTTCATCTTCACTGTGGTTGAGTCCACCGTCTATGTGGCAATTAGATGTCATTAAATGATAGATTCATTTAAATGCAAAGTCAAATGATTCATTTAATTGAGTCTGTCATTTAATATCATATAATTGCTACATATACTAGGATTCAATCCCAATAGGGATGAATAGCATTATTCTAAAATTTAGCTAAACCAAACATTGGCTAAATGTTATGTCTCGAAACTCGTATGTCATAGTTTATGTTAAATTAGACGTGGTTAAATAGAATGATTAACAAAATATGAAATATTTTTTAAAAATTAAATTAAATTAAATACAAACTCAAATTTATAGCATGAAAAAGTAACTTATAAAAATAGTAAAGTTCAATTTTGTCCTGTTTTAAGTGTCATTTTTACCTAAAGAAAATTATGCTTAGAAGAAATATGTGCCAATACAGGCTTTAAATTTCTCCATAAGTAATTAAAAACCCTTTTTTCCGAAATCTCAACAAATATTCTTTAAATCTTAAATGGGAAAGAAGAAAATACAACGAAGTAACTAAAATGTACTTTTCCAACAGGATTTGAAAAGCACAAGATACAAATATTTCATTTTATTCGACTGCATATAACAGAATAAGTAACTCTCCACACGTTGCTCATAATAAACATCCATCCGATAGAAAATATAAAAATAAAAAAATGGCGTGCATGAAATACTCCATAAACAGAAGAGTACATGACTGCATACAAATTCTTCAATCTTCATCCTAAAATTATTATAAATTAAACCTGGTTGAACCAAACAATACTTAGGCTTGTAAAAAGCTTGCATATTTGGCACCTAGGAAAAGCCTTTGGATGCAGAGCAAAGCATTTTTAGTGACCTCTGCGTTTTCATGGTTCATCAATTTCATCACCCGCTCCTTTGCTTTGAGGTCAGTCACTATGATACGCCCAGCAGGATAGCACTGAATGAACTGCGAGAGATCAAAGCAAGCAACAGCTAGCGTTCGAGGATCACTGGACGTGTCCAAGATTGTGATCAGGACCCTTAAAATCTGTACCAAGATAGCAAGTATTAGTTTTGCACAGAAGGGATAAAAAGGAAACAATTCATCAATCCATGAGAATGGTGATTACCCAAAGGTGGAGGAGGAGAAATGCAACAAAATCATAGGAACTCTTGCAATTATAAAAAATGATAACCCTTGTTCTTAATAAATTTGAGTAAATCCTTTTTCATCGCTTCGTTTGGATCATCAATAGATCTACTGACAGATCCTAAGCAACCGCAATAAGTCGTTAGTTTCGGTCTATCCCTTTCTCTGCTAGGATGTTGTACTGAGATCGCGTCACTCTTACGAATATGGGCTTTTTCAATTCTATGCACAACATGTCTCAACCGCCTAAATCATCATTCCCTTAATTTAGCCTCCATCGTACATTTTCATATCATATCTTATCTGTCTTAGTAACCTCATTTCCACGACTAAATATTTTAGGGATATTGTCTTTTGAAGAACCAACACACGGTAGAACGAAAGAGTTAACATGTCTAATGAATATTTTGTAAAACTGGTATTTTAACATCATAGTTTCTTATCATGTAGGATTAATGTAGCACCTCTCCATTTTATCCAACCCCCTCTTAATTCGATGCATTACATCCTTTTTAATTCCTCCATTGTTAATGATCGAACCTAAGTACCTAAACAGTTGCTTCTTTTTTTATTTTATTTTTTTGGGTGTGGGGGGGGTGTGGATTTTTCAGTTTTAGTACCCTTTTCTGGGGCGACTTACACAATAAGTTTTTTCTACAATTATTTTGGAGGTGGGTACACTTAGAAAATAGATGAGCACTTCTGGGGTTAAGTTAATGAAAGAAGAATAGGTAAACTGCGCAACAATCATCCAGTGACACGGCCAATACCTGAAAATCATTTTCTTCGAAGTTAGTAATATTTTCCCGCCAAAAAATAGGATCTTTGTGCATAGCGGACCAATCAAGATGTCCAAGGAGGACTTCCTGCTTGTACTTGTCGAAAGAACTTAGCCTCTTAATGTTATCTTTCAGTCCTTCTTCCAGTTGATTCAGAGCCTCCAGCAGATCCTACAGAGAACATTCTCACTTTAGCACTTGAAATATCAAGGGTAAGAAGAAGGTGGGGAAGATCATCTAGGCACGAAAGCAATATGGATTTTTATGATGGCTCAGCATAAAGAAGGCACTGAAAATAATCGAGTGAGCTACTACTACTACAGCAGTACTTAATTTCAAGTGTAGCCATTATGATTGGATGAATTTGTTTTCAGAGTACTTAATTTCAAGTGCAGCCATTATGAATGGATGAATTTGTTTTAACATATGTTATAAATGTGTCATATTAACATGATAAATCGATCCACCCGTCCTTGCCCCCACAAACCCATAAAAAGAACAAAAGCACTGCACCACATTGCATCTCAGCAGTTGAGACATCCTTGACAAATCATAAACAAGGAATAGGCAGACCTTTTCCCACATAAATTGGCACATAATAGACATGATAATTCTCGATGTTAAAGAAGAAAGCATTTATACCTTTGCCAGTGCCTTGTCTAAATGTAAAGGGAATAAAACTTTGGTACTATTTCTTTATGTAATTTGTGTGTGAAAAACGCATCCTTTTTCGAAAACAGCTTTTCCATTTTCCTTATTTTTCACTTCAGAAATAAGCCCTTGTTTAATCCCCAATTTTTTTCCAAAATACATTTTTCTTTCTCCTATTTTCAAATACAAATTCTTCAATAACATAATATTACACGCAAATCCAAAAAATTTCCTTATTTTTTAACCACACATTCTCCATCAATCTACTATTCCAAAATGCATTGTACACCAAAAATAGGGCTCAAACAAGCTCTAGATAAGAAACCAATTAAATAGTTAGAAACTATAGAGAGAGATTTCTCTCACCTCATCACTCCATGCCTGTGCTTTCAAACTCTGGACAAGCTGAGGCAGTCCAAGATCTATCATCAGAGCACCAAATGTCCCCTTTTGAAGCAAGTTCCTAAGAGTCAACACAACTACCCTGACAACCTAATAGCAAAGATGGGATAGATGTTACATACTGAGGTGAAATATGTAAGGTGAATAGAACACAATATTATTCATAATTTGATAGTGAGCATTTTTCAGACAGCTGTTAAATAGAAAAAAAAAAAAATCTGTCTGCAGAAAGTTTTAGGAATAATAAGCTGAAATTGAGCAGATGCTACAGATAAAAAACAATCTGAAGAATCAAAAGGCTAAACAAGAATATCTTAAACCAATAACATGGTTGATCTCAGCATAAATTACCGACAGGAACTAACCTTTTCTTTTGTGGAACCCTTAACAACTTCAATCAAACGTGGCAGGGTTCTAGAAGTGCCCAAGTACTCAATTGCAGGTTCATAATAAGACAAAAGCCATACACATAGACACGTTTCGTAGAGGAGCTGTTTCAAGAATAAATTAATTTCAGAAATGTCAAAATTTAAAGTACTGATACAGAGATCAGATATTACGTTAGTTTTAAGAATTCCAACTTTACATAACTCCAGGATGAGATTGAGAACCCATCCACCAACCAATATCTAAGACTCAGGTACTTTAGGTATAGAGGTTAGGTGCTTTTGCTTGTACTTTTACTCGAGAATATTGTTACCTGCATGGACTGTTGAGTGGATGCTGGAGAAATTAGAGGAACTAGAAGCTTCACTCCATCTGCTCGAACAAACGAAGATCGCACTACTGGCTCTTTGAGCAGAGTGGCAAGACAATTTATTGCTGTTGGAATGCCACGGCTAGGATGAGAAGGCTTCTTCAGCTGTATACATAGACAAGTTGACGCAAGAGCGTATTAATTTGACAACGAACAAGAAAAGAAAGGGGATCAAAGAAGATAAGAAATGAGGGGAAAGAAGAAATCAAATTTTATTCATATATTCAAGGGTGTCTATTACAATGAATAAGCCCTTTATATGGAGAGAGAATAAACTAAGATCAAACGAACTTCTAACTAAACTAGAATCTCATCGAACTGTTGTAACTAATCTAATCTAATCAAAATAAATATATTTTAAATCAAACTCTAGTGTAAAATCCTAAGTAAAATCTAACTCTATCTTTATTCTTATCTTTATCTCCATCACAAGTATAAGGACAGGGATGTTTGCTATATCACGCAAAAGTAGATCTAACAATATTTTTCCTGCTTAAGCCAGTGAAAGAAAAAAACTTAATGCATATTTCACCAAACTTACAACAAACTGAGATTTTGGTATGAGTTAGTCTCCAATAATTAACTTTCATTGAGGTTTGACCTTTTCAGTTGAAACTTTTACTTAATGTATCCAATTTCTAAATAGAATAAAGTGTAAAACACGAAAAATTTAATCCTAACAGAAACTTTAAAATTAAAAATAGCGTGTA
Source organism: Fraxinus ornus (assembly GCA_903798235.1). Lineage (NCBI taxonomy): Eukaryota > Viridiplantae > Streptophyta > Magnoliopsida > Lamiales > Oleaceae > Fraxinus > Fraxinus ornus. Next base: position 27,898 of record CAIGRF010168993.1, read on the forward strand.
CTTCTTGATGATAAAAAGATATGTCAAAATATTAGTTTATACATTGATTACTTATCAAAGATATTGTATAAAAACACTGTCTACTATACACCTTGTGCATTTTCAGATTAGACATGGGTGGTCTTGTGTCAACGCCATTCGATATCAAGTTCTTAAGTTTTGCCATTGAATAATTTTCCAAGAAATTTAAAATAAACATGCATTGCCTTTATTCTGATAGCCAAAACATCTTAGCATTCACTAATACACCCTATATGTTTAAAGAAACTAAGCCCATGTTTAGTACACATTAAAATTTTCATTTTCATTTTTCTATTCATTTTCAACCATACATTTTTCAATAAAATAATATTCTCCATCACATCAATAACTTTTTCCTTCTTTTTCAACCACACATTATTCCAGAATACATTCTTCCAAAATAATGTGGCTCAAACACACCCTAAGTTAAGCCTAAAATATTCAAGGACCATCTCGAATTTTAGTTTACTATGCTTGTTATGGAAAACACATTACAACATACAGTTCAACTACTACACATCTACTCCTTGTCTGTATTTGATCAAGAGAGTATTTCTTCTTTTACCTCAGCCCAACTTTTTTTCACTGGCAACAAACTAAGGGCATGTTTGGTACCGATTAAAATTGAAAATATAACCGTTATTGAGTCTCATTCATCTAATAAAAGTCAACAATAACGGTTAATTTTTCAATTTTAATCCGATTTTAATCTCTACCAAACGGGCTCTAAATATTTTAGTAATAATTTGAACCTTTTTTCCTCTCAAATGTATTTCTTCAATTTTCTCTGTTTTTGCAATGAAATATATTAGAACATAGATTTCTATTGAAGGTTTCAGGCGTCTGACATTCCTTATATAGCTCCCTGAAACCACTTTCCTATGTTATAGAGGCTTTTAAATCTCCTTTTGTTATTACAATAACAGCTGGTAAAGATTCCTTCAAACATTTATAAGACAAACCTGAAAACATAATGCAAATCTGAGTACAGACCTGTGTGCAAAGCCACTCCACGAGTCCTTTTAGAACATCATCAATAGTTGTGATTTCCTTCGATTTTGACGCCCCATTTGCAATGGCTGCATCCTGAGGCTTCGGTCTTCCACTAAAATTGACAAAACAGAATTGTTACAAAGAAATAGGACAACTAACCTAGTTAGCATTCAATACCATTACCAAGTGGTAGAGAATTTTTCGCACCTTACTATCAGAGAAAGTATCTTACAGCTCTTCTCTTGAATAAACCAGTTACCTTTCCAGAGCAATCTGGAAAAGAAAAAAGGGTGAATGTTTATCATCATGGGAATTGAGAACATGGAAGGATTCAACTTCTTTATTTCACAAGCAAGTTAGGAAAAGTTCTAGCTTTGGTGGAAGAAAAGTACCTAGATAATGTGTCAAGGAGAACATCCCCAATCAACTTACAGCATTAGCTTAAATGACTATTCAAAATGTATATAATGTGTTTCCTTTTCTTTCTCTTATTTATTTATTTTTACTTTCGATATTTCGGTGGATGTAGTACCAGATCAAGTATAGTACTGGAAAATTATTCAAGTAGCCCACCAAAATTTAATTTGGGAAAATACAACTTAGCTTTTAGTTGTTTATTCAGGATTGGGGGTGTCGGAGGCTGTAGATAGTGATGAGGAAAGGCTCACTGATAAAGACCTCACTGAATAGCAACAGATATTGTTATATCAAGATAAACATAAGAAGCTACAATTTACGGAGAAGTAAAGATTGCTTGCCTTAAGAAAGGCTCGTATGCATCTTCGTTTGCAAGAGACGCATCATGAAACAGCCTTGCTCTTTTCGGGTTTGCTGCCATGGGGATGAAAATATAGGACAGGTCCGTAAAATAGTAAAATAACTTAAAAGCTAATTCCTTTATCACTTACCAATAAGCATTTCGTCGATCAAGGCAAGAACATATTCTACAGTTTCTTCCTTGAATATGTCACGCAAAATGCTAACAAGTACACGAATGTAGGATGGACCATCCTGTAACAATTTGTTTCCACTAGTCATCTAACTTAAATAATCTATCAAATCCATTTTAATACATCTGATGAAAATAAAAGAAGCATCATCTATAGCACCAGCGACAATGCATTCATATACTGTACCATGTTAATCATGCTGCAGATGACTGAACTAGTGTGTGTGTGTGTGTGTGTG
>CAIGRF010168993.1:33553-49865 GCA_903798235.1 Fraxinus ornus
GTCACAATAAAAAAATTTATAGATCACAAATTATTTCATAATGACAAATCGACAATTTTATAGGTCACAATTTTTTTATCGGTCACAAATTTATAAAATTCGTAAGTCACAAATTTTATATATCACAAATTATTTTAACGTCACAATTCAAAAATTTTATAAATCACAATTTATTTATCGATCACAAATCAAAAATTGAAGCGTCACAATTTATTTATAGGTCACAAGTCACAAATATTATAAGTCACAAATTATTAAATTATCGATAACAAATTAATAGTTTTTAGGTCACACATTATTATTTTTTGTCACAATTTATCTTTTACAACAATTTAATTATTAGTAGCATTAATCAATTTAATAGTCACAAATAACCAAAATAATCTGTGACTACCACCAACACTTGTGACTACTACCTCACCACTGCCACCAACAGCATGACAACCGAAACCCGTCGTTGGAACCACCACCACCCTATCCTACAACCCAAAAAAAATCCCCCAACCCTACCATTATCGCCGCCGACCACCTCCAACAAATTTTCAACTTCAAATCCACCAACACCACTACCTCGTCAACACAACCACTGAACCACCAACAAAACCACCATCACCACCGCACCAACAAGATCCCACCGTCGCCCAAACACCAGATCCCCTCCCAAAAATCAACAAAATCGCCGCCCAAAATCAATAAAATCACCGTCCAATTCAAAATATGGCACAAGTGAATCTCACCAAGAAAGCACACAGTATTTACAAAGGAGAAGAAAAAGAAAACAAAATCTAATCCAAAAGCTATACGATCACCAACAGCCACAGCAGCTTCGTAAAATTATCTTTCTAATTAATTGCTTAATTAACTTAACACCACTAATTATCTCCCCGACTGTTGGAAAACTCGTCGAAGAGGGAGTTGAGGAGGTCCGGGAGTTCAAGCGACTCGCCGTCGATTTGAAGAGCCTCCAGAACCCGTTCAAAGAGGAACACATGGCGGGGTTCCGGAGCACGCCTTTCTGCTGGTAGCCGTGCTCTTGCGCCGATTTGTTGAGTAGGTTTACAAGGATCGGGTGATTCAAGAGCTCAGTGCTCACTACAAATCGTTCCATTTTATCACCGACGTAGATAGGCAGGTGACCCTAGGGCACTCTGCCAGACTTTTTTCGGAAAGATTCCAATCAACGAGTCCTCGCCGCCCTAGATTCCAATTTGAGAATGGGCTATTGGGACTCGACAATGGGCTGCTGTGTGGAGGCTAACTGTCGACGGAGAGCGAGATCGGAGAGTGGAGAAGAGAGAGTGACAAAGATGAGAGAAGATAGAGAGAGTGAGAAGAGCCAAATATGAGGAAATTTAGCCCCCGTTTGACACCCATTAATTTTTCATTTTCATTTTCATTCTTTATTTCAACCACACATTCTCCAAATAAAATAATATTACACACAAATCAAAAAAATTTCATCACTTTTCCACCACACATTCTCACTTCAATCACTATTCCAAAAAATTTCTTTTCCTAAAAATGGGTTTCAAACAGGGGCTTAAAATGAAATTGATTAAAGTTTGGGATGAAAATTGTACAATTGAAAAGTTAAACCTTTAATCTGATTTTTGAAATTAAATTTTTAAAAATCTGATTTTGTGTAATTTCCTCTATTTTTAATCATGTTCCTTTTTGGGTTTTTAGATTAAGCCATGTTTGGTATAATTTTTTTAAAATTTATTTTTTCTAAAAATAATTTCAATAATATAATTGTGCATGTGAATCAACAATTATTCTTATCTTGAATTATATATTCTTAAAAAAAACCACTTTTCATAAAATTTATTCTAAAAAAATATACATCAACATGCCCTGAAACAATTACTGTTTTGAAAAATATTTTACTAATTTATAGTGTGTTTGAACCGTGTTATTTTGAAAAAAATGTATTTTGAAATAGTAGATTGATGAAGAATGTGTGATTGAAAAAGAAAAAAATGTTATTGATGTGATGAAAAATATTATTTTATTGAAAAATGTGTAGTTAAAAATGAGTAGAAGAATAAATATGAAAATTTTAACGTGACCAAACATGAGCTTACTTGAACAATTTGTGCAAATACAGTTCTCAACCAATAAGTTCTCTGAATTAGTCCAACTTAAAAAAAATTATATATGGAGTTAAGTTCATGTTTGGCCCCAAGTTTTAAAATTCATTTTTTCTTTATTACTTGAATGCAATTTCAATCATTGATTTTATAAGACTCCTAACCTTGATCTATTTTTTAATTACACATTTTTTCAATTTTTATCGAAATCTATCAAAAGCATTTTTTAGCCAAACCAAACATAGACTAACTTAGAGCGATATGAAACTAAAATTGATTATTATTTGACTTAAAATTTTAATCCAATTTCTAGCTGAATCGAACATGGGACATAAGAGTATATTGTTTGCGAAATTGACAAGTAACTACGAAAGTCGTATAATTGGATACATCGCTAAATCCGTTACATCGGCTAACCGATACATAGTGAGTGACGTGAGTGAAACAATGTCGTATGTTTGATGGTCATCTATGCTTAAAAAAATAAAAAATGGGGACTTAAATGACACATTTAGAACTGTAGTGACCAACACTGGTTTTAAATTTTTTTTTTTTGTCGAAATGACAAAAGGAAAATCCCCAAAAATTAATTTGAAAAATAGGCGGGGTTACCTGCAAATCCACTTCCTCCCCTCCAGAGAGAGAGAGAGAGAGAGAGAGCATTCTTCACACACTCGTTCACTCCCTGAGTCATTCACTGGCTCCCTCACACAACTCAGAAAAATCTTCATTAACACGCTGTAATTTTAACAAAAAGAATTGATTTTTATGCTCAATTTATACTCCCATATACGTACATATATTTGCTAGGGTTTAAATTGTTGCAATGGATTCAACAATAGCCACTCCATGCCCTTCTACTCCCAAATGGAATGTGGGTCGACCATTCCTTACCGGCCGATTCCACCAGGTGTATATTCTTTTCTGTACACGTGTAAATTACTTTACATTTATTGCTAATTTTGTTCTCTATTTATGCCACGGGCTTAATTTAATTTTAACCTTCTATTGTCCTGGGCAACCAAGTTTTGATTTTTGCTTAATATGCCTATCTATTACGATTTGATGTTTAAATTTCTGAGGAGTGGTTTCATTATTTTTTACGGATCTTTGTTTAGGAAACAAAATCTACATCTGGAATTACTGAATCAAAGGGTTTTTCTACGGATCACTTCAGGTATTCGTAATTGTCGTTTAATTGATTTTGTTACTGTTACTATAGCCTTTGTTTGGACTTCGTTAAAATCAAATTTTGGAGAAAATGTATTTTGGAATAGTGATTTTTTTGAAGAATGTGTAGTTAAAAAAAAAAAGTTTTGAATTTATATGAAAAATTATTTTATTGGAGAATGTGTGGATCAAAAGAAGTGAGAAAAAAAAATGCATTTTGGAGCCCCAAACAGGGGCATAATTGCCGTTATATTTATTTTCCTATTCCCATGAAATTTGATTTTCTTATTGGGCACAAATATTTTGATACCATCCAATTTTTTGCTGTTACAACTAATACCATTAATTACTATCATTGTTTTAATATGCAGTCCCGGGGTGGACAAGCCCATAGGTTGTTACCATGCTGCAATTCAGGTATGTTTTCATTGCACTTCAAGAGATCTTTTTACTTGTTATCCGACTTTCAATCAACAGTAATATTTGCATAGTCCATGATCGAAATATTACAATGAAACTACACCTGGCATATTCCATGTGTTGGGACTATCTGGTAATAAAACAGAAAAATACTCATGATGCTGCCAGGGTGGCTGGTACATGAGTTGGAGAAGGGCCTCAAATCTTTGTACACTTGCCTATTTTGTGCATAGTGGTTCACATCTTTCCGTACTTAGGATCCTTAGTCCAATAATAGAGTTAAAGCTAACCTGACTGTAATTTATTTTGTTAGACTTGCCTTGTGTAATGCTGCCTCTCAGGTACATTTGAATCTGCTTCAGCCTTTGAGAAACTAAAAAATTGCATGCTCATTTTTATGCAGGAATTGATTGTTATTGATGATCTATTATATGCTTTGGTCGGAATTGAAGGAAGATATATTTCAATCAAGAGAGTCCGAGGAAAGGACGATAGTATAATCTTCCAAGTTGACTCATCTATGGATTTGGCGCTTCAGGTAGAAATTTATCTTTTTTATCCTAGGTCTTTGTGTTTATCGGCTGCAGAGCCTTGCTATTTTTGCAAAATATCTGAGTCAGGATTTGAAGTTTAGAGAGATGATTGATTTTGAGGAGCATTTGATGTGGCGTGAAGTTTTAGGCTGTGTATATTTTAATTGATCGAAGATACCATTGCAGGACTCTGCGAAACGGATTTTTCCATTGTGTGAGAGCTACTTATTAGTCAGTCAGTTTGTCGAGTCGAGATCCCAGTTCAAGACTGGCCTCGTCAATCATGCTTTTGCAGCTGCACTAAGAGCACTCCTTCTGGTAGGTCTTGTTATATCACAAGTTCTATGATAAACTTTCTCTCTCTTTCCTTCAATAAATCTTTCTATAATTGTGCAGTAATTCTTAATGTTCTGGCATAGCATGCTTCAGAAAGGTTGGATTAGATATTGATTTACCATTGTTGGTAGTCATGTGTATCATATCTATGCATATTCACATGAATGTGGGTGTAGCATTAGCAGAATGTGTTTACTCCTGCTAATAGCTGTTGATTACCTCAAGATTGAAAATAAATAAATGCAGATTACTGTTACTCATGGGTTTTAATAGAATGTTATCTTTAGAAAAGTTCAGTTTGATGAATGAAAGGGGAAGGTATATTAAATATTTTGTTATGTTTTATGCATCCATCAGAAATGGAAAGGTTGCTAGTATTTTTCTCCCTTTTTGCCCCATTTGTAGCCATTTTTAAATATTATTGAGTAAAGTAATTTAGTTTTCCTTCCGCTTTCCCCTCTCACACTCAACTAGTAAGCTGTGGGATGGACTGATTATCTATGTGTTACTGGATGAATTAATATAAGGGGGGAACTAATATTATCTTTTAATTTCTATTTTAGGATTACCAAGCTATGGTGGCTCAGCTTGAACATCAGTTTCGACTGGGAAGACTTTCTATTCAAGGATTATGGTTTTATTGTCAGGTCTTACTTGTGACATCCCTTTACTTTTAACAACTTGTTCCCACACGATGACCTTTATCTCAGCTGTTATTTATCATTTATTACAGCCAATGATGGGCTCAATGCAAGCTTTGTCCATAGTGATAAAGAAGGCTTCAGCTAATAATTTTACTGGTTCTGCTGTTCTTAACCTCTTGCACACCCAGGTATGAGTTACATTGTCACTATCATTTAAGAGGTCTAATATCAATAGCTTTGTCAGTTGCCTTGATATTCACGTGTTGACTAAATCTTTCCTTTTCTAGGCCAAGGCCATGGCTGGCGACCATGTAGTCAGGTCGCTGCTGGAAAAGATGACACAATGCACAAGCACAGCATATCTCGGAATATTAGAGAGGTATTCGTTGCAATTAAAGCCTTACTAACCACAATGTTATGCACAAGAAACCTCTCTCTCTCTTGCCCACCTCCCCCCTTATTCACATGCACATCTATGATCATATATGTTATCGTGCTTGTGAAGATATAATTTCATCTTCAGCCATGGTTTCTTATTTTCTGCTATCAAACAAGAATGCATATGATAATATATGTTTATGTGGTTGAAGTTGGGGTTGGAGTTGATGATTCTCACTTTCCTTTTCCTCCCTGTATGTGGCTTGCAGTTTGCATATGATATTTGAATTCCTATCGTAATAATTGTATATGGAACAAGGGTTTTGCAGCAATTTGATGATGTCATAGTGGGGTAGAGATATGATAGATAAAAATAAATTATGTTATTCGCAGCTGTTGTCTGCATCTAAATTATTACAGGAAACAGATTGAGAAAGGGATGCAGGAAACATCCATCAAGAATTTGGTGGTAGACAAAATTTGGTGTTAATGAAATCAAATATCTCTATACAGTGAAATTGATATTTAAAAAAAGAAAGTGTCATTTCTAAATCGTGTGTTTAATGAATTGTAGATGTAAGGAGATTAAACTAAGGTATAATAAGACTCGGTTGATGTATGTGAGGTATATGACAGTGTTTAACATTTATCTTCAAGGCTTTGCTGATCCATTGCCCTAATCTTCCTTTAAATTGCTAATGAAATACCCTATGTTCTTAAAAAATATATTTGCACCATCAATAGCAAATCTTATCTTTCGCACTATTACTTTGTACCCTCCAGTCAATATTATTTCTCAAGCAAAATTATTTTTATTCAGGTGGGTCTATGAAGGAGTGATTGATGATCCTTATGGTGAATTTTTCATTGCTGAGAACAAGTCTCTCCAAAAGGTGTGGCCTTATTGTAAACTCAAGATCCATTGGACTTGAACTTTAGGAGCTAACCATGTTGAACTTTAAATAGGAAAGTCTGACTCAAGATTACGATGCTAAATATTGGCAACAACGTTACAGCCTGAAAGGTGACATCCCTAGTTTCCTTGCAAATGCTGCTGAAACAATTTTGACCACCGGGAAATATTTAAATGTCATGAAAGAATGTGGGCACAATATTCAGGTTTATTTCATGATTCTCTTGCAACTACAGTATTTATTTGTCTTCAATATATGAATACAGGCTCTTGATCAAGCTGTTATCAGTAGGTCCCCATGGCAGAAAATTCAAAGTTGACAAGCGTTGGATCCAGTCATCATTATCGTGAGTGTATCAAAGCTGCTTATGATTTTGCCAGCGGCGAGCTATTAAATCTCGTAAAAGAGAAGGTGTTCATACCTTCTTTGTTTTGTTGACCACTGCAAGTGCTTTTAACTTATGATGTAAAGTTCCTTTTTTGATGATTTTTCTTTATTTATTACCAGTATCACTTGATGGGAAAACTGAGGTCAATCAAACACTATCTTCTTCTTGATCAGGTATGGGCTACTCACAAATGAACTAATTCGGATTGTAACTCAAAGCTTATTTATATGTCATTAAGGTAGAGGTGGGATTTTGGAATCTTATGTGTACAATTGATATGCTGCAGAAAATCATTTGGTTTAGGTGAGTCATTGGGTTTACCAACTGGTTTGTTTGATATTAATTTAACTACTCAAATCACTAAGGTAGAAGATATGAAGTATGTTGAGTGGATCTTCCCGAGGATTGTGACCAAAAGCATGCTAGTGTTCTTGGAGATCTAATTACGACTTCAGTTGCAGGCTGCTAGGTCTTACGCATTTGCACAATCTTTTCCATTATATTTTTGTATAACTCCTTTATTCCTTTGAACTGAGGATGGGGAGCAATCTGTTGACCCATTTCATGGTGATGGGATTAATTAGAAGATGGAGGAACTATTCGAAATAATATTTAATGGAACGCATAACCTGGACCTAACAAATCCGTTGAAGTAGAAATGTTAACTAGTTGAAACTGACAAAGGCCACGAGGAGGACGAAGATGAGAAAAAGACCAGTTCAGTATTTTATAGTTGACGATATTATTCATCTTAATTATATAATAAAAGATGCTTGATGAACCAAGTAAGAGAGTGTTCTTGTGCATGTTTACTAGAATAGATTGGATATTTAAAATCAATCAAATTATAGAAATATTAAGCCAACAAGTCATATGAGTAAATTATAATAGAGGACGATTCAGTGTAGATTAATTCATAATTCAACACCTTATATAATCAGTTCTGCTTAAATTTCAAGTTTATTGGGAATAAAGCTTAGTTGGTTAGTACTCCTGCCATCAATTGCTACTTTCCATTTTGGGACATCCCAAAATTATCTACGTTTGAGAAAAATAAAGTATTTTTATGATACTTATCCATTTTGTCGTCAACGGGAACAGTTTGAAAATAAAGACGGTTACTAGTATCACTTCAGTCGAGATGACCACATTTGATACTCATCTCAAAAGTAAGCTTGGGATGTTGAGTGAGGCAGAAATAAGGGAAGCTACAGAAGACTTCTTTGCCTTTTGTGTTCTCTTTTATTACGCAATTTAATGAAGGCCAATTAGGAAACGAGCAAAATTTTGAGGGTCCTCTTTGAATATACGTGTTTTATCCGACATTCTTCAATCATTTTGGACAATTGTAGTCTCTGTATGTTTTATACTTGGTATTGGCTTCTAATGTTGGATCTGATTTATCTTTTTGGAGGTCATGACTTCTCAGTATATTGTTCGTATATATCTTATTAATATTTGCAGGGTGATTTTTTAGTTCACTTTATGGATATAGCTCGAGAGGAGCTCATGAAAAAGCCAGATGAAATTTCTGTGGAAAAGCTGCAGGTACAGTTGCTCTTGGTCACAAACTTCATGTAAAAAGAAAATTAAAACCCATTATCGTTTACAATTTCTTATACTGGTAAAAATTATCATGCATGTTTTCTTCCTGTTCAATAGTCCCTGCTGGACCTTGCATTGCGATCAACAGCAGCTGTAGCAGATCCCTTCCACGAGGACTTAACATGTTGTGTGGTCAGTGCTAAATTTTTTACTAGTTAAATCACACACACAACTATATTTGTTCCATATGAATTATAGAATTTGTCATTTCTCTTCCAGGAACAAACCACATTATTGAAAAGGTTGAGTACACTTAAAGATCTTGAAATCAGCCAAACTGTTTCCAGCAGTAGTGATTTAGAAGAACCAGTGAGCATTACAGGCTTGGAAACATTTTCTCTGAGTTACAAGGTCTGTATGTGGCATTCTGTTTCCTTTCCCTTTCTTTATTAATTCTTATTCCTGTCCTTTGGTCCCAGCAAATTTTATAGCTCTAACTCCTATAACGTTGTATTATTTGTGATTCAGCTGTTATTGATGATTTATTTCCTTGGATATGTTACACTTCAAAGCAACACAACTATCTTCTTTCACTTCTAGGATTAGTTGCTGTTAGTCCTTAATTTTTTCTTAACCAGTTCTCATGCTGAAAAATACGAGTTAGATGGTAACAATGTATTAACAAGATTTGCTATTAGTTACAGCAACCACTGGTCAAGATTTGAGGAAATTTGGTCTCTTCGAGTGGTTCTCCCTTTTGTAATTTAGTTTCATTAATTGTTATGGAAAGCTCATTTTTGTGTTTCAGGTTCGATGGCCATTATCCCTCGTCATATCAAGAAAGTCGTTGACAAAATACCAGCTGATTTTTCGCTCTCTGTTTCACTGTAAGCATGTCAACAGGCAACTCTGTGCAGCATGGCAACTACATCAAGTATGAGATGGGATCATTTCAATCTTTGGCCCTATAGCTTCTTTATTGTCCCCCAAAAATGGTCTGAAATATTATTTTCCATTTTTAGGGCCTCCGCAGACTCGACATGCAAGGGATAGCTATCTCCGTTTCATCTCTGCTGTGTCGTAATATGCTTAAGTTTATAAATAGCCTTCTGCATTATCTGACTTTCGAGGCAAGTCTTTCCTCACAATACTTTTCTTACAGTCTTTTTTCCCTTTGATGTTTTGGATGCTCTGTCTCTTTCTATTTTCTATCCATGGTAATGTATGAATGGTGCATGCTAGAGAACACAGTTTCCCCTTTCGTATTCCTTGTGGCCTGGATCTTGAGTTAATTTCCTATGTTACGGTTGATTTCCAATGTTGTAGAATAGTTAGTTTGTGGCATGTAGTAGCATTGTAGCAATGCAATATTCTATAGTTAAGCCTCCGTTTGGGAAGAATTTAAATGGTTTAATTCATAAATAGATAAAAATGAGTGGTGTATAAGTAGATAGTAATTGTGGATCCATTGGAATGTGCGGTTGAAAATGAAGTTTGACAATTTATAAATGATCTATAAATCGTTGATAAATTGCCAAACGGTGGCTAAATGTGTTAATCTGATGAAAAATGAAGAATCTACATAATGATTTTTTTGCATCGATCTCATTTTAGCATTTTCCCTGAAATCTATTGCAAGACTAGGTTACGAATATTGTTTTCAATGCATTATGTCTTCTAACAGGTTCTTGAGCCAAATTGGCACGTGATGCATAACAGACTTCAAACTGCAAAGAGCATTGACGAGGTACGAAGAATGTGTTTTTTGACAGACTTCTTTAAGGAACAAAGCGGAACTAGTAAAAGGCATTTTTATTTTTTTTTGCTATATGACACTTGTGTATATTCTAATCCCTTTTCATTTTGACGTATTCCATGAAGTAGGTTATACAGTACCACAATTTTTTCCTCGAGAAGTGTCTGAGAGAATGTTTGCTTCTTTCACCTGTTCTTCTCAAGGTTGGTCACGCTTATCACTTAATAGTTTGTCATGTAGATAAAATTTCAAGAGAAACTGTAAGACTTTTTTTTTTAAAATTATACACCTTTTTAATTGTTTGACTCGTAGTTGAGTCATTGCTCTAAGTCCTAATATTGGGAAGGGATATAAGTTTTGGACTCTAAATTTCATTGCTACTCTTACCACATTCACATTATCTAATGACGAATTCCGTTGACGCAGAAGGTGGAGAGGATGAAACTGATTTGCCTTCAATATGCATCGGCTACTCAGTGGTTAATTACCTATTCAAATGACACTCCCAAGACTGATGGTTCTCCAAATGACAAAAAGTACAAGCAACTGAAACTAAGGATACCGTCTCGGATACAGAAAGTAGCTTCTGAAAATGCGACAGTCATTGAATCCATATTGTAATTGTTTACTGAGACCCTCCCTCTCTCACACTCTCTCCCTCCCTCTCTCTGACACACACATTAGTTAACGTACAAAATTTGCAGGAAATTTGAGAGGGAATTCACTCTCTCACACATTAGTTTAACATGCTAAATTTGCGGGAAAATACAGAGGGAATTTACTCTCATATTGCTTAACGTGCAAACTTTGCAGGAAATTTGAGAGGGAATTTACTGCTGAGCTTCGGAGTTTGGGACCAATCTTGAGCAGCAGTTCTCGTGCAGAGCCATATCTGACTCATCTTGCGCAGTGGCTTCTTGGTGTGGGAAGGGACTAATATGTTAGTAACTTTTTGGTTGATTGTAATGCATACAATACAACCTTGTACCGTGTAACTAGCATTGCATGTGTATATATATACACACACATATTGCTTGGCACGGTGTCGTGCTTTACTTATTTTGGCATGTGTGGATTGTGACTGACTCTTTATTCTGTACAAGAACCATTTTTTTGTTGCTGAAATTAGCAGCAAAAGTACTAGTGTTGGTGCTAAAGTTGGAGTTTTCTATTAGAGTTGGTTCTATACATTTATTGACTGCTCGTAGTATATACCTAGAATGTATCGATGAGCATCTATTGATATATGTGAAAGTGAAAGTGAAACAATTCTTTTCTTGAAACTATTTTCATCTGAGGTGATTATCTTTACTAAACTATCCACTGAACTTCTATTCAAATGCTTAGGACTGTCTGGGAGAAGATTGATAACCTAACCTCAACCAAATTCTAGAAAGAATGCTTCTATTGTTACACTTCTGATTTGGAAGGCTTGGCATTCGTTCAATATTTGTTTTTTCACTGAGTAAACAATGTCATTCGTTTCGAAGAATGCATTAATATTTAGTGGATACAACAATATAATAAGGGTTATGTTACGTGTACAGAATTTTTTACCTACTATTGTTACACTTCTGATTTGGATTAAACCCAATCTTGCATTTGGCATAATAAAAAAAAGAAGGGGGGTGGGGGGGATGTCAGCATTCATACTCGAGAGATATTTTGAACCAAGACTGTAATTTAAATTTCAAACCTCTGAAGAATATTTTCCTACAAACTAGTACATATAGCTTACATAATTCCACCAATACCATATAATACAAAACAATTAGCAATTGTTGTTTAATTGCATCTTGAAGCTAAATATATCTCCTTACAAAAAACTAGCCCATACATTCTAAATTATTCAATAATATCACTATAAAATACAGTTTTCAAGAGATGTCTAATTGCAACTATACCACAAGCACGACGTACTAATGCACAAAGATGCGAGTATACCTTAATAAACCCGGTAATAAATTTGTTCTTTATAATGAATCATCCAATTTAGTGCGTCTAATCGAAGCCTTCTGGTATCTGAGTTTTTCAATTTCCTTCTCCAGAAAATCAAGAGTTGTGTCAGTAACATGGTTTGGTGCACATCCAGCATCCAACATCATCTTTAAGAACTTATAAGCTTCCTTTAACCGACCAGCCTTGCTATGAACCTCGATAAGCGTATTATAAGTGACAACATCAGGATTTATTCCACTGGTCTTCATCTGTTGAAATAGCTTGTTTGCTTCATCAATCCGGCCAGCCTTCCCAAGTGCATTAATTAAAGTATTATACATTACAATGTCAAGATATCCACCTTGCTTCAATAGTTCGTCCAGAACAGCGCAGGCGATATCTGCCCTTCCCATCTTTCCTAAGCCTTGAATTATAACATTGTATGTCGCTATGTCTGCAGGGCAAACAGTCTCACCCATGGCATGGAAAATACCCCAAGCCTCCTTGAAGTATCCTTTCTTGACAAACGTACTCATCATGGAATTGTAAGTGTAGCTGACAGGGTCAACAGCCATATTGGTGAATATTTCAAATAACTTACATGATAAACTCAATTTTCCCTTGGCCAAAAATATAGATAAGTAGGTATTGACCATGTCGATGTCAAAAGAATCTAAACCTTTAGCCTTAACTCGTACCCCCTTTGAAAGAGAGAAAGGTTGATAAGAATGACTCTTTGAGCCGATTTGGTTTGCCAGCAGATCCATATAGGGGGAAGATGACCACTCGTCAGTTTCATCTACTTGTAGCTTGATGTCCTCTGCACTAAGCTCAGCATCATTTCCTGACCCAGCTAAATTTGTGTCCCTTAAAATCTCAGTAAAATCACCATTAGATGGAAACATGGGTGTAAAGTCCCTTGTTTTGCTCTCTGGATTTTTCAGTGAAGTCTCCATATTTGTTTTCCACTTAAGAATAGCAGGCACTAAATTCCCATCCCTAATGTGCTTCATAAGCCTCTCCACCCCATCCCATTGACCTTCTCGATGAATTGTAATCAAAAGTGATGTTACAGTAACCAAATCTACTTCAAATCCCCGGGCGCCCATCTCTTCTACCAACTGCAATGCTTCCTTAAGCTGACCCTCCCTGCAAAGATGCAAAATGACTATGCTGTAAGTAATCCCGTCCACAAAATTATTGCCCTTTCTCTTCAAATCACAAAACATAGTATAAGCAGCCTCTCCCCTTCCATTTTTAAACAACCCATCAATTAGAATATTATAGGTCCAGCAAGAGGCCCTGACACCATCGTCATCAACCATTTTCTCAAATAGGTTGCATGCTTCCATCAGCTTCCTTGCCTTGAGCAAACCATCGAGGAGAGAATTATAAACAACTGTCTCAACACGTATACCATTATACTGCATCTCACCAAATATTTTCATTGCGTCATCAATTCTGTAAGATTTAGAGCAGCCTTGAATAAGAATTCGATAAGTGAAGGCATCGGGTTCATGACCTGAGGATCCCTTCAACTCCTCCCAAACTATCAGGGCATCCTTTACTTTCCCAAGAGAGCAAAGAACATGAATGAGGCTATTATAGGTACACAAATCAGGACTAAAAGAACCACCCTTTTCTTTCATCTCTTTAAACAGGCTTAGAGAAGTAGCCAAGTCACCCCACCACCCAAATGCATGCATGCATATATTATAACCCCATCTATCCAGTGGGAAGATCTTTGTATCGCGTAGTTTATCAAAAACTTGTTTGAATTGTTCTTTCATGTCAGCTTTCTTAAGACCAACAAGCATCTCATTACAAGCAATAGCATCAGGAATGACAATCTTCCCATTTATATCGGAAGAGGAGTCCAATAGCTTGAGGAAAATAGATAAAGCTAAGCTGATTTGATTTTTCCTTACAAGAGCAACAAGAACCGAGCTATATATGTCAGGGCTCAAACAGCCGGTCCTGGTCAGGTCTTTCTCCAAATAATCAAAAATTTCCAGAGCTGAATCAAACTTGCCAGATTTGATGAACGCATCTAGGATCAATTTAAAAGTGGAAGAATCAAGAACCAGCCCATCCCGCTTCATGGAGGCTAGCAAGTGGAAAATATCATCGTGGTGCTGGTGGGGAAAATTGCAAATGGTTCTGAAGATTTGAGAGTACGTGTCTGTCGAGTGCTTGTAATTCAGTCTAAGAGAGACCCAGCGGAAGAAATCCAATTTCTTACCTGCATCAAGAGAGTTGCGACGGAGAAGTTGGAGGACAAGATCCTCAGATAAGGAAATAGAATGCAAATCCTTTTCCAGTGACTTAACTCCTCCAGGCTTTGACAGAGCTTTGGCAATTGAGGCCACAACAAGGAGGTTTCCAAGTTTGGATGCCGCAGTACCAGCACTTGCTGTTGACTTGAGTCTTGTGTAAATAGGCATAAGTAAAGAGGTAGATGAATGAAAAAGAGCTGTTGTTTTTCCTCCTTGGCCATGGTGCATTCTTGCTTCTAATCACACACCGAACTCATTGAAAGCTGCTGAGGGAAGATGAATATTTTCAATATTCTAAAATGAATTCCAGTTCCATTGAAGAAAAATCCAGCGGCGGAGCCACCTGGGGTCTAGTAGTGGCAACTGCCACGCTGGATTTTGGTCCAAGGTATTTCACCTATTACACTTGAGGAGTAGCCAGGCAAAGGAATACCATGGACAACCGCATAAAAAATTCAAGAGAAATATTGTTGAAAAATCACTGTTCTAGAGGAAGATAACAGCAAGAAACAACAATTCTGGAAAAATAAAATAAATTATAAGGAGCTGAGTTCAAATTAAATCATTCTCAACAAACAAATCGAGTCGATTACTATATATAAAGCCCGTTTTAACACTAATAAAATCCGNAATTCAAGAGAAATATTGTTGAAAAATCACTGTTCTAGAGGAAGATTACAGCAAGAAACAACAATTCTGAAATAAATTATAAGGAGCTGAGTTCAAATTAAATCATTCTCAACAAACAAATCGAGTCGATTACTATATATAAAGCCCGCTTTAACACTAATAAAATCCGATACTACTACCTTCCAAGTTTGGTGATGAAGAAGTTGAGTAGAAATCGCCGAGGGGTGATGAATATGTTCCCGTTTATAGTGTAATACCGAGAAAGAAAACTCGGGCCCTCTTCCCCCTTTGCTCTGGGAATATGACCAGACATATGGGTTATCATTTGATAGGCCTGCCTTTTAATTGGGCTTTACATTCGAATTCTAATCATTTTCTCAGGTGGGCCTCAATCTATTGAGTAATAAATTATAAAAAAAAAAAATAGATCAACCGAACCACATTATTTTGAAAGAATGTATTTTGAAATAGTAGATTAATGGAAAATGTGTAGTTGAAAAAGAATGTTATTGATGTGATGAAAAATATTATTTTATTGAAGAATGTATGGTTGAAAATGAGTAGAAAAATGAAAATGAAAATTTTAATTTATACTAAACACGGGCTTAACTTTGTAAAAATTTCGCCAACACATGAATTTCAACTATTAACTTTAAAAATCAAGTCATAATTCATTTTTTAATATTAATAATATTATTACATTTGCTCTCTATCCTCTCTATCATCTCTCTATTCTTTATGTTCTCTTTCTAAATCATACACACCCAAATCTCATACCCTAGGATTTCAAATCACAAATGCATAGTGCTCCTCAACTTCCATCTCTTCTTTGATACCTGCCGTGGTGCTCGCATCGCTCACCATTGCGTATAGTAGGACTGGGCCCAAAAATCGCAAAACCGACCCAACCCAACCCAACGCAAAACGGGTCAATTTGGGTCGGTTTAAATTAAAAATGAGTTGGGTCGGGTCGGTTGGAGGTGTAAACCCAATTAAACCGACCTAACCCAATTAAAAAACCCTAGCCCTCCCTTCCTTCTTCAAAACTAGTGCCTCTGAAATCTGATTCCATGTAGCTGATGCTTACATCGTGAAATCGTCTACGTCAAACTCCTCCGAATCCACATAGCTAATGCCCCGGCCAGCTCCTCAGTCTTTCACTCTCTTTTCTCGCCTCCAAATCAAGAATTTCTGTAATGTAAGGACTTTTTTTTTCTTTGTTATTTTGATCTTTTTATTGTTTCAATCTAAGATCCTCGTCTTTTCTTTTTGCGCTTATGTGGAGCACTCTATC